>OX352772.1:109613255-109758242 GCA_947095535.1 Poecilobothrus nobilitatus
TTGTTTATATGTTTGAAATAGTTTTTTCAAATAATAAGCAAGACATTATGTATAAATTGTGTAAAAAGTTAAGAAATGGTTAATAGAATGAAAATTCTAAGATTGGAAACGTTCGCGGTCGGTTGTTTATAAATGAAGAGTTTATAATAAATCTAGTACCAGACAAGAAAGATCCAATAGATTGGATTAAAACCGGTATTGAAGAATTATTCAGCAATTTAATTGAAAATGTTGACCCTAGTGACAAAATTGGTGTCACTTTTGGATGCCAAAGTTTTCATGAACGTGGTCCAGCCTGGATCAATTTTAAAAAAGCAAAAGACCTTGACATTTCGGAAATTTGGGAAGCTATTTCAAAAATTTTCCAAAGCAACTCCGAAGGATTATCTATAGATACGTTCTGTATAAATGTTACATATGTACGACTCCCAGCGGGAAGAGGTAGAGGAAAAAGATACAACAATTTTGAAAAAAAATGTAATAAAAGAAGGGGCATAATTTCAATTAAAAACGAAGATAATCTATGCTTACCACGTGCGTTAGTTGTTGCTATCTTATTGATAGAAAATCTGTTGACTACTGTAAAATGCGAAAAGATGTAGGTCAACTGCAATTGAAAGCAGCGTTACAACTAATCAGAAATTCAAATGTAAGCATCCCAGCAAAATGTGCTAGTATCAGTGAGCTGAAAAAATTTCAACTGCACCTCTCTAAATATCAAATTGTAGTTTTTGATTTCAGAGGAAAAGGAAAATCGATTATTTTTCAAGGTGAAGAAGATAAGTAAAAAAGATTGAATTTGATATACGATGAAGGTCACTTTAATGTAATTACAACATTAACAGCAGCATTTAGTTGTGATTACTTTTGCCAAACATGTAATGTGCCGTATAACAATAGATTGTCTCACAGATGTAAACAGTCGTGTTTCTTTTGCAAATCATCTCCAGCATGGGATGCAAATTTTCCAAATATTAAATGTGATGTATGCAATCGAAGTTTTAAAGGTCAAACTTGTTTTGATAATCATAAAGCAACATCATCTACAAATAAAAAATCTATTTGTACTCTAATAAATTCCTGTACAAAATGCTTTAAAGTATACAGAGCTGATGTAAATCATATATGCTATGGACATTTGTGTAAAAACTGTAATACAAATGTTTCTTCAGATCACCAATGCTTTATTACACCATGTAAAGCATTAGCTGATTATATATTTTCTACGATCTCGAAACAACTCAAGATGATATCATCGGAGAGAAACTTCATGAAGGTGTTGCAATGGGGGATATAATTGAACATCAACCTGATTTATGCATTTTTGAACAACGTTGCACGCATTATATATTATCTAATGTTGAAAGATGCAATTTTTGTGGACTTCGACAACATGTGTTGAAACAAAATCCAATACAAACGTTTTTAGAATATATACTCAACCAAAGAAAAATATTTGATAAAGTTGTAGTTATTGCACATAATGGACAAGCATTTGATAATCAGTTTTTATTAAACTATATCTTAAAAAAAACCATCATCAAACCAAAACTAATAATGAGGGGAACAAAAATAATTTTAATGCTGTTAGATAACGTGAAATTTATTGATTCATTAAACTCTTTTCCAATGCCGTTATCTTGTTTACCGAAAGCGTAATAGCTTGTTTAATCAAAAACAGAAATCATAAATAAGTCTTATGAATTATTTACTCTTCTTACTGATCCTTCCAAGAGTGTAAATCAAATAACTCCAATAAACGAAAAAACAGTTTTGGTAAATTGGGAATATAAAGAAGAAACAGCTGAAACATTATCAACAGTTAACGTTTGTATAGCTGCTTACACTACCACACAAGCTCGTTTAAAATTGTATTTTTATTTAAACAATTTAAAAGAACGAGTTTTGTGATTTATTAATATATCTAGCACGTGAAGGAGAATATAATCCTCCAACAGGAGTTTTCATAGGAGGTATGACAGATGAGCTTGAAGAATATGGAATAGGAAGTTACATTACAGAATTTGACAGTGGGGGTGCAAAGAACTATGCATACAAAATATATGGTACTAACTGTAAATGTGAAAAAACTGTTGGAAAGTCAAAGGTATTGGTTTAAATTATAACGCTTCAGAAGAAATAAATTTTGGCTCTATGAAACAATTAGTTAAAAAATTAAACAATTTTCAACAAATAAATATAACATTTCCTAGTATTCGTCGAACATACGATCACAGAGTCATCACTGTTCCTGAAAGAAAGACATATCGAATAAATTCCAGAAAACGAGTTTTTGCAAATGATTATACTTCAGTTCCTTATGGCTTCAAAAAGAAAAAAATTTAAAAATTATTGTTAATATATTACAAAAATTTTGTATTTTAAACTATTAAATTACAGTATTGAAAAAAAATCTTTTAATTTTACAGTTTTTAATTTTCAGAATATAGTCGAAAATACATAATATATATATATATATATTTTATTCAAATTCAAAGTTGCAGTTTAACTTTTCAATACTAATGTCAAAAGCACAAATAATATCTGAAATTCATCGTCCAATTAGACGTAGATTTCGAAGACGAAAAATATCTCAAAGAGGGCTAAATGATACATGGGAAATTGATCTTGTAGATATGTCGGCCTATCAAAAAATGAATAATGGATACAAGTTCCTCTTAACTGTTATCGATATATTTTCGAAATATGCATATGCCGAAAAAGTTAAATCAAAGGCAGCAGATGACGTAGTTAAAAGTATAGAAAAGATTTTTAAAAGGGAGGGGGAGTCTCCAAAAAATATTCATTCTGACCAGGGAAAAGAATTTTTCAACAAAAAATTCCAAAATTTGATGAAAAGCTACAAAATAAATCACTATCATACTTATTCAGAAATGAAGGCTAGTGTTTGTGAAAGGTTTAACAGAACATTAAAATCAATTATGTGGAAACAGTTTAGTTTACAAGGAAATTTTAAATGTATAGAACTTTTACCAAAAATAATTGAAAAATATAATAACACAAAACAAAGTACAATTAAGTTAAAACCAAACCAAGTTATATCACAAAATGAAAAACAAATTCTTCGTTCAATTTACAATTACCGTAAAATATTTAATAAGGGAAAATTTAATGTTGGTGATTTTGTTAGAATTGCTAGGTCTAAAGGTACTTTTGAAAAAGAATATGAACCTAACTATTCAACAGAAGTTTTTAAAATAGCTTTCAAAAACAAGACAGACCCGATTACATATAGTTTAAAAGATTATAAAAATAAATTAGTTCATGGCGGCTTCTATGAACAGGAACTAACTAGTGTCAAAGACCCCAATGCTTATTTAATTGAAAAAATTTTAAAACGAAAAGGCAATAAAGTATATGTAAAATATTTAGGCTTTGATAATAGTCATAATCAATGATTAAGTAAATATGATATTCTTTCATAAAAAAGTATAATTAGAATTTATGTAAAAAACTTTTTCTTAACTTTAGAACACTGTTAAATCCAACAATGTTGTAAAAATGCTAATAGAAAAAATAAAAATAGAAAAATATTAGAAAAATATTTTTATTATACTAATAAATATAAATAATTTAGGAATAGGTAAATAAAAAATAATATTCTTTCATAAAAAAGTATAATTAGAATTTATGTAAAAGATTTTTTCTTAATTTTAGAACACTGTTAAATGCAACAATGTTGTAAAAAATGCTATTTAAAAAAATTACAGTTTTATTATAATCAATTAGAATTTATTACATTAATAAACAACTTACATTATAACTTTTGGTTTTTAACTAGTTTTCTTAAGAATTTTGATTTCTAAACAATGATAATACAATTATTTAGTAGAAAAATTTAGTACAAATAAAGTGGGATCTTTCTTAAGATATATCAATTCAAAGAAACAGCTCAACATAATAATACAAAAAGAAAGCAAAATGGAAAACACAGCAGAGATTTTTACTCAACAAATAGAGCCAATGCAGGAGTTGGCTCCAATTAAAAGAAAAAGAATAAGAAGTCAGCAAGAATCGCAGACACATCAACAACAACATCATTACCATCATCATCAACAACAACAACAACAACCACAACGGCAACAACATCAACAATTTCAACAACAACAATAAGAAATCATTCTTCTTCAAGAAGAAGAACCACCAGCTAAAAAAAGCTTCAAAGAAATAAGAAAAATATAGAAACTAGAAAGAGTTTCTTAAAATATATATATCATATATTAAATGTAAAGCAAATAACTTTTAACCATAACCATAAATGGTCTTAAGTGGGTCTTTGAAACCCGCAATTTAATTATATTTGTGCCTCAAAAATATACTGATATTTTTGATAATTCTGATTTTGTAAAAGAAATAAAAGAAAAAGAACATTTTGTATATAAAGATAAAAATTTTAATTTAAGTATTGTAGATATATCTGAGTCTTTTGGTAAAATATATGCAAATTACCAATAAATAATGTAAATCGGTTTGTAGTCATAAGTTTTTATTATTATTAATAAATAAAAATAAAATTTAAAATAGGTATAAATTTCTTTTATTTAGTTGCTTTATTTTTTCAGATTCAGGTTTATATGTACCTAAATTGATTTTGAAATTGAAATTGACAAAATTGATTTATTTAATTTTTTTTTTCGTAAAAGCACAGGTATTTAATAAAAGAGCCAAGCAAAATTATATCATACATTAAATTTTTGAACCGGAATAAAAATCTCTACTTGCTACCTTGTAACATTTTTTTCTGTACAGATCTATATGTATTTCTTTTACTATTTGAAATTTTGACATGATTTATACACCATCTAACTAGATTTAAAAATACAATTTTACATTTCTTTATTTATATACTCAGAAAACTTGAAGTTTGACTGGGTGCTGCAGTATATAAGCAGTTCAATTTTATTGGCAAATCATTTTCAATTCAATTGGTAAGATGTTTAACTAAAATGGCGGCTGATTCAACAACATTTTCATTTACTGAAGAAACTGCAATAATCAGTATACTAATTGAGGTCTAAGTTAATGAAATTACATCCACCGTAGATGAGGAGGAATTAATGGAAACTGAAGAATTCATACCACCGTTTCAAGCCTTAGATGAAGATATAGAGGAGCATAAAATTTCGGAAATAAATAACCAAGAAGGAAATTATTTTGCCCAACTTTTTAGAAATAATATATAAGAATATTTGTGTAAATGTATATGTATCTACTATATATAAGTAATTCATAATAAAAAACAAATTAAATAAAATTTAAAATTTTTTTCATTTATTGCTGTTTTTGTTTAAAACATTAGAAATTTTATTTTCTAGTAGTACAGGTATTTCAAAAAATAATCTAGAATAATTGCATTGAACCCTACAACGTTGTGTTGCAATATATATTTCTTCATGCAATTTCATAACATGTTTTTCTTGTAACGTTTTTATATATTTAATAACATATTCCCGTACATTTGATTCAGTATTTTTATTATGTATCATTACAGCTTGAAGAAAAATCAAGCTAAGACATCGGCCAATAACGATTCTTAACCCATATTGTAAACATAATTTTGTATTCTTTATTGATTGTTTTGAGTACTTTTTATAAAATTGCTGGTAAAATTTACACCAATCACGATATTTTAAAATAGCTGGCTTTTTTCCAATACGATGAAAAATTGAAGTAGCTACAAGAGATTCTGTATCAAAACCAACAAGAAGTTTTAATGACTGATTTTTGTTGAGAAAATATGTATAACTCATGATCAAATTTGTATTCGAACCTTGATCTTCCATTACTACGTTTTAACTAAAGCTTTTTAATATTACTTGTATTGCTTAAGTACACAAGAGTGTGAAAAATTTAAATTTCCAAATAAGTAGTAAAACATATTAATAATCAGATTGTCGTTTTCTATATGATGATCTTTGCTAAATTCATTCAAAAAAGTTTTCATACTTAAACCAAAACATCTATACCAGTCATAAACGCAACAGTATTGTCCACATACATTTGAAAGGACACCCTGTATCTGCCAATTATTAAAAAATATACACTGATTTTTTAAATATTTCAAAATTTCCGGTTTATCTGGAACTCCACCATACGAATCAAAATATTCTGTGCAACCATGCTTTGGAATATAAAGCGTAAACCAATGTGTTCCTGGATCTTTTATCTTGTCTGTGATTACAATTAAAAAAGTTGGTGTTTCTATTATTTTTAGAATTTTGTCTAAAGCAAAAACTCCCTTAAAATATTTGTTTGTAAGTTTGTTACATTTTAAAATACCAGTTATTTCTAAAGTGTTTATAACTCAAACTGACTCAAATCATACACTCTACTTATTTCATTAACGTAATTCATTAAAAACTCCTTTTTTATTTTTTCATTTGTTATAATAACATCAAATTTTTCTAGCACCTGTCTTAATTCCTTATTAATTCTATCATTATGTACAGTTTTGAAGAGTAATTTTCAAAATTTTCATTTATAATTTCTTTTCTCGGGAATTTGTAAGCAAACTCTTTTACAAGGTTCTTTAATTCCAACTAAACAAATATCTTTTACAAATAAAGTATTTTTATCGTCACAACAAAACTTTACGTCCACAAGTGCACAGGAGGACGATGACATCTTGTTGAATATTCAAATACATGTTTCAATATTCTATTTATAGATTTATGAATATATTTCGATTTTTATCAATTTGTATGCTTGCATCAAAGTCTTCATAAACAATAGCAGTTAGTGTAGATGTAGAGTGGTTTTAATAGCCTTGCCTCAATTCTAACTGTACCCTGGTTTAGTAAACCTTGACATACTTCATTTCCAGATGCATCTGGAGTTATATCAAAAGTAAGTATAAAAATCCATTACTAAACATAGATTTTGTTATCTGATGACCTTTATCATTGTAGTAAATTCCAGTTCCTGAAAAAAGTGTACTGCATGCTCTTGTGCAGGAATTATTTTCATCTGAAAAACTGGTTTCAAACTCTCTTTTGAACCACTATTATCAGATTTAGCTATATTTGCTTTATCTAAAACCCATCCTGCACATTCTAAATGAGTTGCAGCGGCATCTGTACCATATTTTAATAAAGATTCAATATAAGCTCTATAGTGATAATTTCCATCAGACGGTGTTATATTTTTGCCATTTAATTGAACATTACATTGTTTTATTAAAGAATGTAAAATGTTATTAACTACACTTGGTTGTATTGTTATTCTTCCTTCAGCATTTTTATCATTATTCCATTGCGTTTCATCTTTCTTTAAGATCTGTACTTTTAATCTCAAATAGTGAAACAAATTCAATAGTTGAAGGGTTGTCTAAAGAAGCAATAGGATTGTAGGAAAGCTCTTCAGATCGTACAATGCTAAACTAAATGGGTTGAGTTTTAAAAATATCCAACTCAGATTTCATACACTCAATCATAATTATTCAAAAATATCTTTATGTTTCTTTTTGTTATTATTTTTACGTCGTTTTGATGTAAAATAGTTTAAATTTTTAATGAATGGTCTTTTTATAGCTTTTCGTTTTCTTTTACCAGAACCATATGTCGTACATTTTTAACAACCTCTTTAATACGATCTTGCATAACTTCTTTTACATTTGCACCAGATGCAATATCAGATAAAGCATTAATACCAGAGTTAATAACCTCTTTTTTCAAAATATCAGCGCCTGAAGTAAATAATGGTTTCAAATATCTAAAGAGTCCTCCAAAAAAGCTTCCCAATCCACGGCCTCTTCGAAAAGGTGCGGTTGAATGTAATAAAGGGCCGATATCATCCAGTCCTCTAGCAGATTGAATTAAATAATACTTATAGTATATTCTCTCCATAATGAATAAAATAAAATAATATATAGTTTTGTAAAATCGCTTTTATTTATACTTTTTTAAAATGTAATACAATTTTTGTTGGAATTGAACTATCGGAAAAGTTTATTTTGTATCCATATTTATCACATAAAAGTAATGAAATATTATTAAATGATTTCTCCACATTGCAATATTGAATATTATTGAATTCTTTTACAGTATCAGTGAAAAAATTTTGTATGTTAACAGATTTTAAACATCTTACATCTTTATCACCTATTTTTTGCGGTTCAATTATATCTGTGTATATAAAAAACATATCTGGTTTAATAATTGGAATTAATTGAACACTATCTATAAAAGTTTTGAAAGCTTCTATTACACGTGGTTTATATTTTTTCTGTAACTTTCGAAGATACTTGATTGAAACATGTTGTCAAAAGTCCTTCCAGGGTCCTTCTCTTACTATTTTAGGTCTAGTAAAACATATTGTAGTGTAACTTATATTTTTAGGCAACTCCTCAGCTTTTGCTGGTTGTATATAATTAACATCATCGTTTATAAAATTAAAAATTCCTCAAATCAACTGTCGTTCAACTTCTTTTCTTGTAAACCTATTAAGTGGGCGTACATTTTGAATTAGTGTTAGTAGTAGAAAAACTTTTCAGTCATATATCATTTGTTTTTCTATGTATGGAATATATGATGTTCGAACTCTTATCATATCTTTCTGCATACCTTTAATAAATATTTGAGTACTTTTTTCCCATTCTTCACCATACACATTTGGAACGAAATCATTAAAATAGATTTCTGAAATACCGACTTTGCACCTTGAATCACACATGTATTTATTCATTTTATTTGTAAAAGATGATAATGATAAAGATGATGAATTTTCTGGATAATAGTTCATAGATGAATCACTAAGTAAAGTGACATAAAATTCATCATTTACTTGTATGTTGTCCATGAGCTTGCGCATTTATTCTTACGAATTGGAAAATTAATTTCTGTTTGAGTATTACCTGCTATACCTGACCTTAAAACACGTCTTGATGAATTATTCAACTCTTTAGTTCTTATAGTTTTTTTTTTTCGTTGGTGGGCTTGGGCTATCTAAAGGAACAGTTATAATGTCTTCTGTATCAGTTTCAAAAATTTGTACATTTTGATTTCGAATTGATTTTCTTTTTCTAAGACGTTCTCCAACTGAAGCGGCTGACAATGCTTTTGTTAAAATATTTTCTTCAATTTCATCATCAGCTTCTTTTTCATATACTTCTTCTTCAGGTACAACTTGTGTTCCAACATTTTTATATTCAGGAAAATGCGACTGAGATTCCGCACCTATATAAATTGGTTTTGCACGAGTTTGAGTACCTTTTGTTTCCGTAATTTTTACTCTTTCCTCTTTATTTCTAAGAAGTTCTCGTTTTTTGTTTCTTGTTTTAAATATATTTTGTCTGTATAAATACCATTTTTGAGTGTCCGTAAGATGTTTATTTATCAATTTTTTTTTCAAAATTTTATCCAACTCATTGAGTTCAGCGTCTGCATTTTGCTTCATTTTCTCATAAATCTCGGGTTTTAGAATTATCATTTTGTTAAATGTTGTATTATTCATTTTATAAAATTTCCGATTATCCCTGATAGTACAGCACCAAGAAGTGTAGGTAAAAATCCACCACGTTGAATAATAATTTTTCTTTTGCTATTTATAGATTTTTTACGGCAAATGAGTGATCTTAATTCCTTTTTATACTTTCGTAATTGTGCTGTTGCTTTTTTATTCAGATTACAATTACATTTTAAAATATTTAATGCTATTTTAGAAATTGTTTTAATTACTTCAGGGTCTCAGTGTTTTATAATTAATTTCTGCAATTTTAGTTTAGAGGTTTTTAATAGGTGCAATATATGACGATTGGTCTTCAAACGTTTCATAATCTTTCCCAAATTGTTCTAATTGATCTCTCGTACAGTAACACAAACCTTTTCCAAATATATCACTTCTTAATCAAAATATGTCATTAACGTCTTGAGTAAGATCTATTAATATATAGCCGTATGGGACTGAATTCACATCATTATATACTTTTTCAAATTCTTTGATTTGATTGGGATATATTTGGCGAGCTAGAGGTAATATCTGCGATTTATCTCTTGGATTTTTGAAAACTACTAGATATTTACAGTTAAGTGAAATATCTCTTTAAAATTTACCCTGGTGAAAAGCATTTTGTGTTACAAATATTACTGATAAATTTTTATGATGTAATCCTCTAGTAAATAAATCACATACATACTTATCATGAGAATTTAACATTATATCATCGATAATAATTAACAAATTATATCATCGATAATAATTAACAATTAATAATTTTTGATTATCATTAAAATCTGGAATAGTATTACTATATTCTACATCTTTGATATATTTTGGAACGGCATTTTTTTTTGGATTACACCAAATAATTTTATTAATATGTGGTTGTATATTTTCTTTTTTATATTTTATTAAATTATGAATAAAAGTGGTTTTACGACAGCATGATAACCCCGCAACCATCATAGTAAATGAGTAAAACCATCATAGTGAATGGGTGAGTGGGTGATATTTATAGGAAAAGTTATTTTTCCGAAGTGAATATAAATGTAAATTTAGTAATTCTAATGAACATTCTTCCGTGAACCCTCAACATGGATAATCAAATTTTCTACATCTACAATTTTTAAAAGGAAATGAAAGCAATATTTCCTAAAAGAACTGTCTATACCAAAAAAAGGAAGTTAAATTCCTACTGTATATCACCTCAAACCACCATACCCTGCAGAAGAACTTAGTCCAGAGGGAAATTATAATAACCAGTATTGCGAAAGTAAAATAAATGGACTTAAATAGAATAACGGTTTAATTGAGTATTTAGACATAAAACCTATATTAAAATACTATTTAGAATCAGCTGAAAAAATTTATGTTAAAGAAGAGCAAAAAAAACATTTTCTTGAAAAGTACATTGACAGTGTTAAAATAGAAGATCTAAGCAGAGACTTACCGTCATTATCAAAGATTGAAAATTTTAAATCAACATGTCCTATACACTATACAAAAACCAGTTTCAGATGTACTTTAAAAAATTGTTTTAATGTCTATATGCATCTCTTAAAAGAAAAAATATTAAATTAAGATTTTTCAAATTTATATACAGACAGACGTATATAATCAAAGACGTATAGAAAAATTGGATTTAACTATTTCTGCAATCTTAACATGATCAAATTTTTTGAACATGTAAATAAATCTGTTTTATTTTTATATTCTTGTTTTCAAAATAGTTACCAAATGCAATTAACCTGATGACTTGGATTTTTTTTCGTTTTTTATTCTTTGCAGATTATGCAACATACAATGAACCTAAGCAACATGTTAATCGTTAAGTATTTCCATAACTTTACTTTTTTCAACATTCTTGCAAACAAAAAATATCTTACACGACAAAGTGACAATAATTATTAATTCTCTTCTTTAAAACAAAAAAAAAAATAGGTTTTTTCTCCAATGGTTTGATTATATACCAATTTTGATTATACCAATGGTTTGATTATACCCATATTGCCGCTTGTCTGGCAATATTGAATATTATTGAATTCTTTTACAGTATCAGTGAAAAAATTTTGTATGTTAACAGATTTTAAACATCTTACATCTTTATCACCTATTTTTTGCGGTTCAATTATATCTGTGTATATAAAAAACATATCTGGTTTAATAATTGGAATTAATTGAACACTATCTATAAAAGTTTTGAAAGCTTCTATTACACGTGGTTTATATTTTTTCTGTAACTTTCGAAGATACTTGATTGAAACATGTTGTCAAAAGTCCTTCCAGGGTCCTTCTCTTACTATTTTAGGTCTAGTAAAACATATTGTAGTGTAATTTATATTTTTAGGCAACTCCTCAGCTTTTGCTGGTTGTATATAATTAACATCATCGTTTATAAAATTAAAAATTCTTCAAATCAACTGTCGTTCAACTTCTTTTCTTGTAAACCTATTAAGTGGGCGTACATTTTGAATTAGTGTTGGTAGTAGAAAAACTTTTCAGTCATATATCATTTGTTTTTCTATGTATGGAATATATGATGTTCGAACTCTTATCATATCTTTCTGCATACCTTTAATAAATATTTGAGTACTTTTTTCCCATTCTTCACCATACACATTTGGAACGAAATCATTAAAATAGATTTCTGAAATACCGACTTTGCACCTTGAATCACACATGTATTTATTCATTTTATTTGTAAAAGATGATAATGAATTTTCTGGATAATAGTTCATAGATGAATCACTAAGTAAAGTGACATAAAATTCATCATTTACTTGTATGTTGTCCATGAGCTTGCGCATTTATTCTTACGAATTGGAAAATTAATTTCTGTTTGAGTATTACCTGCTATACCTGACCTTAAAACACGTCTTGATGAATTATTCAACTCTTTAGTTCTTATAGTTTTTTTTTTTTCGTTGGTGGGCTTGGGCTATCTAAAGGAATGTTATAATGTTAGTTATAATGTCTTCTGTATCAGTTTCAAAAATCTGTACATTTTGATTTCTAATTGATTTTCTTTTTCTAAGACGTTCTCCAACTGAAGCGGCTGACAATGCTTTTGTTAAAATATTTTCTTCAATTTCATCATCAAATACTTCGTCATCAGCTTCTTTTTCATATACTTCTTCTTCAGGTACAACTTGTGTTCCAACATTTTTATATTCAGGAAAATGCGACTGAGATTCCGCACCTATATAAATTGGTTTTGCACGAGTTTGAGTACCTTTTGTTTCCGTAATTTTTACTCTTTCCTCTTTATTTCTAAGAAGTTCTCGTTTTTTGTTTCTTATTTTAAATATATTTTGTCTGTATAAATACCATTTTTGAGTGTCCGTAAGATGTTTATTTATCAATTTTTTTTTCAAAATTTTATCCAACTCATTGAGTTCAGCGTCTGCATTTTGCTTCATTTTCTCATAAATCTCGGGTTTTAGAATTATCATTTTGTTAAATGTTGTATTATTCATTTTATAAAATTTCCGATTATCCCTGATAGTACAGCACCAAGAAGTGTAGGTAAAAATCCACCACGTTGAATAATAATTTTTCTTTTGCTATTTATAGATTTTTTACGGCAAATGAGTGATCTTAATTCCTTTTTATACTTTCGTAATTGTGCTGTTGCTTTTTTATTCAGATTACAATTACATTTTAAAATATTTAATGCTATTTTAGAAATTGTTTTAATTACTTCAGGGTCTCAGTGTTTTATAATTAATTTCTGCAATTTTAGTTTAGAGGTTTTTAATAGGTGCAATATATGACGATTGGTCTTCAAACGTTTCATAATCTTTCCCAAATTGTTCTAATTGATCTCTCGTACAGTAACACAAACCTTTTCCAAATATATCACTTCTTAATCAAAATATGTCATTAACGTCTTGAGTAAGATCTATTAATATATAGCCGTATGGGACTGAATTCACATCATTATATACTTTTTCAAATTCTTTGATTTGATTGGGATATATTTGGCGAGCTAGAGGTAATATCTGCGATTTATCTCTTGGATTTTTGAAAACTACTAGATATTTACAGTTAAGTGAAATATCTCTTTAAAATTTACCCTGGTGAAAAGCATTTTGTGTTACAAATATTACTGATAAATTTTTATGATGTAATCCTCTAGTAAATAAATCACATACATACTTATCATGAGAATTTAACATTATATCATCGATAATAATTAACAAATTATATCATCGATAATAATTAACAATTAATAATTTTTGATTATCATTAAAATCTGGAATAGTATTACTATATTCTACATCTTTGATATATTTTGGAACGGCATTTTTTTTTGGATTACACCAAATAATTTTATTAATATGTGGTTGTATATTTTCTTTTTTATATTTTATTAAATTATGAATAAAAGTGGTTTTACGACAGCATGATGACCCCGCAACCATCATAGTAAATGAGTAAAACCATCATAGTGAATGGGTGAGTGGGTGATATTTATAGGAAAAGTTATTTTTCCGAAGTGAATATAAATGTAAATTTAGTAATTCTAATAAACATTCTTCCGTGAACCCTCAACATGGATAATCAAATTTTCGTAGTTGATCTACAATTTTTAAAAGGAAATGAAAGCAATATTTCCTAAAAGAACTGTCTATACCAAAAAAAGGAAGTTAAATTCCTACTGTATATCACCTCAAACCACCATACCCTGCAGAAGAACTTAGTCCAGAGGGAAATTATAATAACCAGTATTGCGAAAGTAAAATAAATGAACTTAAATGGAATAACGGTTTAATTGAATATTTAGACATAAAACCTATATTAAAATACTATTTAGAATCAGCTGAAAAAATTTATGTTAAAGAAGAGCAAAAAAAACATTTTCTTGAAAAGTACATTGACAGTGTTAAAATAGAAGATCTAAGCAGAGACTTACCGTCATTATCAAAGATTGAAAATTTTAAATCAACATGTCCTATACACTATACAAAAACCAGTTTCAGATGTACTTTAAAAAATTGTTTTAATGTCTATATGCATCTCTTAAAAGAAAAAATATTAAATTAAGATTTTTCAAATTTATATACAGACAGACGTATATAATCAAAGACGTATAGAAAAATTGGATTTAACTATTTCTGCAATCTTAACATGATCAAATTTTTTGAACATGTAAATAGGGTAAAGTCTCCGATTCTGAGCCCCCTTAAGAAAAGTTTTCCCTTTAAATTCACGATATATTTTACTGGTTCGGATTTCATGAAAACAGTGTGTTTCATAATATTATTTTAATATTTGTTAAATAATTGTATAGTTTAGAAATTTTGTTGGCATTGAAAAATATAACAAAAATATTAATTTAAATTTGAAATACCCATTATCCAAATATGAGCCCTGTTTTTTCCTATTATGAGCCGTCAGTTTATCCAGTTATGAGCCCCTTGGATATTTTACCAGAATAATAAGTTTTGTTATTTATTTTTGCAATATTTGCAAAACTTTTACCTAATATCTGCGAACATTTAAATTTGAGTAAAACAAAAACAAATTTTCTACAAGCAAAAAAAAGATATATTATTATAATATTTAGTTGAAAAATATAAAAGAAACATTGCATTCATTGCACACTACGTTGTATTTAATTGCACTCTATTTGCATTCTAATTGCAAATTATTATAATAATTATTAATAAAGAAAAATATATTAATCAAAATTTTAAAATTATTTTTTTAAGTACACTTTTTGCAACTAAAATATTCCAAATCCCCACAAATTTTCGGGGTACATTTGAGATGGTCAGCTTTGTTACAAATAAAGCACTCAATTCCTACATCAATTTTGCTGATGTTTAAACCACAATCAAAGCACACTCCGGCTACAATAGTATCTAGGTTTACAGTATCATTATCAATTGGCTCAAGTAAAGTTGGCGTAAAGAGGTTTCGAACATGAGGCTCCTTGTAATTTAAGCCCCTTTGCTTTGATGCTAGTTTTGATTGACTGGTTTTATCATCTATAGTTTAAAAAAATAATTTTAAAATCCAGCAATAATAACCAATTTCATTAATACTCACCAAAAGTATTAACAAGTTTGTTTTTCTCAACTAACGGTTTATTACTCTTTACGTTATCAGCTTTAATTTTTGGATTCCCCTTAGATTTCAAGATTTGAAAGTTTTTTTGGTCTTTTTGTATTTTTTTGATGGAGATTAGAAGATTTTTTGGTCTTGTGTTTCAGATTTACTTTCAATTCTTGTTCTTTCAGTTTTTTCTTTTCCATTCTTTCAATTTTTCGTTGTTCTTTCTGTTTTTCAAATATCATTTTGTTGTCATTCTTTAACATAATTGCCTTTTGATAAGGAGTAGATGAAATTATGAAACTTTTGCGTTCAACATTTTTTACTCCCTTTCTAGCTGGCGTTTTAGCAATTTTGAGATAAGTTACTATACTATTTGAAGAATTATTCTGTTTTTCATTTTCTTCTATTAAAATTGGAATTTTATTAATGTCAAAAACTTTGAGGGGGGTATAGTGCATCTGTAAGGAAAAATTAACTTGTTATATAAGAACCGGCAATTAAAATAATTTCTTTACGTCAGAATCAAAATAATTAACTTCCTCGGCTTGCGAAATAATAATATTTTGTCCAATTTGCAAATCGGTAAGCTCTATATTAACATTTGAATTATTATTTTCGTTTAAAATATCAGAAATATCTTTCTCAATATCATCATTATTTTTATTTAAAACCGCATTCTAAAAATTATTTGAAAGTAAATTTAAAAAGCTTATTATATTTAAAAGCTTAAAACAGACATAACTTACAATATTTTGAGTAGTAATTCCTCCTAATTTCGTATATAATCGATAAAGACAAAGAAAATCTTCTGAGTATGTACAGGAACTTTGGTCAAAAGTTTCCAGTTCCTTTGTTTTTTCATGTCCAATAATTTTAACAAAATCTTCGAGATTTATAACATTAATTTTTTCAGTTATTATTTCATCATTAAACTGAGCATTTTCAACTATACAAGTGGATCTTCCTAAGCATTTTGAATAGTCGATTGCATCTGCGTTAAAAGGATAAAGTCCACAAGCACGGAATCCATTTACTACTCTTTTGACATTTACTACTCTTTGATTTACTGAATCCATTTACTACTCTTTGATTTTGTATCTCTTTTGACATATTTATCGACCACAAATTTTAAAACTGGTGCAAAATTTTTTTTTGAGAATTGCTGATCGATATTTTCAATTCGCCATTTTTGTACTTCTTTTTGCCAACCTAATTTTACTGGCTTAAATAAAGCCACATCTGCAGGTTGCAGAATTCTTGTGGCATTTGGGTACAGACAAATTAATATGATTTTCAGTTCTTCGCATATTTGGGATAAATTTAAAGTTAAATGAGTTTTGTGACCGTCAACATAAAGAACAACTGGAAAAACAATATGATTTTCCACTCAAAATGGATAAAACACCTCTTTAACATAATAAAAAAAGGCTTCAGATGTCATCCAACCTGAATCTGTTGTCATATATCTTATGCCTTTTGGTATTGATTCCAATATTTCCTTAGGAATTCTTTTATAAGGAAATATAATAGTAGGTGGAATTATTAATGCATTAGCTGAAAAACTAAACATTACTGTTATGCTTTCTTTTGCCCTACCCCTGTCTGTTTCGTACACGTTTTTCGCTCCTTTGGGGGCTAAAACTGTACCACCCTTTGGGCATAATAAAAATCCCGACTCGTCACCATTGAATATTCTTGACGGGTGTTCAAGTATATCTGATATATTCTTTTCTTTAAAATACCCTTGAATTTGGCAGAACCAACCTCTAATATCTCTTTCTGATAATACTGCACTCGAATTGGTTACAGGTTCTGGTGTTCTAATAGAAACTTCAGGATGCCTTTTTTAAAAAGAATTATACCATTTGTTACCAGGTAAATTGTTCACAAAGATTGTTTTTCGTTGGGAACTATCCAAGAACTCCTTAACTACTCCACATACTTCGTGCTTCCTTCTAGGAAATCCTCTTTTGTGATTTTCAAAGACCCAATTTACAATATTTTTCTCTTCTATGGGATTCAAAACTGTATCAGGACCAGTTCTAGATCTTCGAGACCGCTGATGAATCCTATTTTGTAATGTAGGGCGTGGTATATTGTACTTTCTAGCAGCTGCATGTATTGACGAAACTTTTGAATGGATTTCATTCAAAGCCAATTCAATATCGCTGATGTTATATTTTCGTTTGGGTGGCATTTTAAATTAATTTCCTAAAAAAAACTAGGTAGGTAGGTACCTATAGTTTAGAATTGGTTGAAAAACATACCTAGTTACTTAAGTAGTACAGAGATATGGCTCATAATTGGATAAATAATTTTCTTTTTTAATTTCTATTATGAGCCCTGGGGCTCAAAATAGGAAATTATAGTTTTTTTTAGTCCAGATATGAGCCCTCTTGTTTTTCCATATATTTTACAAAATTTTGTTAAAATTATTCAGTTTTTATTTATAAATAATAAAAAATACTTGATAAAACTAACTGTGCTAATAAAATATAAATAAAAATTTACTTACTTATAAGTTTAACTTATCTGGGTGCTTAGCAAATTTGTTAAAACTTTACGCTTTTTAAAAATATTGTAGAGGTACGACCATTCACTTCTAAATAAAACATGCAACTAAATTAAAATACGTAAATGTCAGATAAAAAAATAATGGCGGGAAGAGTGTTTTTTATAATAAAACGGTTGAAACTTTCAAAATAATACGTTCTTCTTAGCTTTTTAGTAATTTTGTTCGTAGGGGCTCAGAACTGGTAGGGGGCTCGAAATAGGGCACTTTACCCTAAATCTGTTTTATTTTTATATTCTTGTTTTCAAAATAGTTACCAAATGCAATTAACCTGATGACTTGGATTTTTTTTCTTTTTTTATTCTTTGCAGATTATGCAACATACAATGAACCTAAGCAACATGTTAATCGTTAAGTATTTCCATAACTTTAATTTTTTCAACATTCTTGCAAACAAAAAATATCTTACACGACAAAGTGACAATAATTATTAATTCTCTTCTTTAAAACAAAAAAAAAAATAGGTTTTTTCTCCAATGGTTTGATTATATACCAATTTTGATTATACCAATGGTTTGATTATACCCATATTGCCGCTTGTCTGGCAATATTGAATATTATTGAATTCTTTTACAGTATCAGTGAAAAAATTTTGTATGTTAACAGATTTTAAACATCTTACATCTTTATCACCTATTTTTTGCGGTTCAATTATATCTGTGTATATAAAAAACATATCTGGTTTAATAATTGGAATTAATTGAACACTATCTATAAAAGTTTTGAAAGCTTCTATTACACGTGGTTTATATTTTTTCTGTAACTTTCGAAGATACTTGATTGAAACATGTTGTCAAAAGTCCTTCCAGGGTCCTTCTCTTACTATTTTAGGTCTAGTAAAACATATTGTAGTGTAACTTATATTTTTAGGCAACTCCTCAGCTTTTGCTGGTTGTATATAATTAACATCATCGTTTATAAAATTAAAAATTCCTCAAATCAACTGTCGTTCAACTTCTTTTCTTGTAAACCTATTAAGTGGGCGTACATTTTGAATTAGTGTTGGTAGTAGAAAAACTTTTCAGTCATATATCATTTGTTTTTCTATGTATGGAATATATGATGTTCGAACTCTTATCATATCTTTCTGCATACCTTTAATAAATATTTGAGTACTTTTTTCCCATTCTTCACCATACACATTTGGAACGAAATCATTAAAATAGATTTCTGAAATACCGACTTTGCACCTTGAATCACACATGTATTTATTCATTTTATTTGTAAAAGATGATAATGATAAAGATGATGAATTTTCTGGATAATAGTTCATAGATGAATCACTAAGTAAAGTGACATAAAATTCATCATTTACTTGTATGTTGTCCATGAGCTTGCGCATTTATTCTTACGAATTGGAAAATTAATTTCTGTTTGAGTATTACCTGCTATACCTGACCTTAAAACACGTCTTGATGAATTATTCAACTCTTTAGTTCTTATAGTTTTTTTTTTTTCGTTGGTGGGCTTGGGCTATCTAAAGGAACAGTTATAATGTCTTCTGTATCAGTTTCAAAAATCTGTACATTTTGATTTCTAATTGATTTTCTTTTTCTAAGACGTTCTCCAACTGAAGCGGCTGACAATGCTTTTGTTAAAATATTTTCTTCAATTTCATCATCAAATACTTCGTCATCAGCTTCTTTTTCATATACTTCTTCTTCAGGTACAACTTGTGTTCCAACATTTTTATATTCAGGAAAATGCGACTGAGATTCCGCACCTATATAAATTGGTTTTGCACGAGTTTGAGTACCTTTTGTTTCCGTAATTTTTACTCTTTCCTCTTTATTTCTAAGAAGTTCTCGTTTTTTGTTTCTTATTTTAAATATATTTTGTCTGTATAAATACCATTTTTGAGTGTCCGTAAGATGTTTATTTATCAATTTTTTTTTCAAAATTTTATCCAACTCATTGAGTTCAGCGTCTGCATTTTGCTTCATTTTCTCATAAATCTCGGGTTTTAGAATTATCATTTTGTTAAATGTTGTATTATTCATTTTATAAAATTTCCGATTATCCCTGATAGTACAGCACCAAGAAGTGTAGGTAAAAATCCACCACGTTGAATAATAATTTTTCTTTTGCTATTTATAAATTTTTTACGGCAAATGAGTGATCTTAATTCCTTTTTATACTTTCGTAATTGTGCTGTTGCTTTTTTATTCAGATTACAATTACATTTTAAAATATTTAATGCTATTTTAGAAATTGTTTTAATTACTTCAGGGTCTCAGTGTTTTATAATTAATTTCTGCAATTTTAGTTTAAAGGTTTTTAATAGGTGCAATATATGACGATTGGTCTTCAAACGTTTCATAATCTTTCCCAAATTGTTCTAATTGATCTCTCGTACAGTAACACAAACCTTTTCCAAATATATCACTTCTTAATCAAAATATGTCATTAACGTCTTGAGTAAGATCTATTAATATATAGCCGTATGGGACTGAATTCACATCATTATATACTTTTTCAAATTCTTTGATTTGATTGGGATATATTTGGCGAGCTAGAGGTAATATCTGCGATTTATCTCTTGGATTTTTGAAAACTACTAGATATTTACAGTTAAGTGAAATATCTCTTTAAAATTTACCCTGGTGAAAAGCATTTTGTGTTACAAATATTACTGATAAATTTTTATGATGTAATCCTCTAGTAAATAAATCACATACATACTTATCATGAGAATTTAACATTATATCATCGATAATAATTAACAAATTATATCATCGATAATAATTAACAATTAATAATTTTTGATTATCATTAAAATCTGGAATAGTATTACTATATTCTACATCTTTGATATATTTTGGAACGGCATTTTTTTTTGGATTACACCAAATAATTTTATTAATATGTGGTTGTATATTTTCTTTTTTATATTTTATTAAATTATGAATAAAAGTGGTTTTACGACAGCATGATAACCCCGCAACCATCATAGTAAATGAGTAAAACCATCATAGTGAATGGGTGAGTGGGTGATATTTATAGGAAAAGTTATTTTTCCGAAGTGAATATAAATGTAAATTTAGTAATTCTAATGAACATTCTTCCGTGAACCCTCAACATGGATAATCAAATTTTCGTAGTTGATCTACAATTTTTAAAAGGAAATGAAAGCAATATTTCCTAAAAGAACTGTCTATACCAAAAAAAGGAAGTTAAATTCCTACTGTATATCACCTCAAACCACCATACCCTGCAGAAGAACTTAGTCCAGAGGGAAATTATAATAACCAGTATTGCGAAAGTAAAATAAATGGACTTAAATAGAATAACGGTTTAATTGAATATTTAGACATAAAACCTATATTAAAATACTATTTAGAATCAGCTGAAAAAATTTATGTTAAAGAAGAGCAAAAAAAACATTTTCTTGAAAAGTACATTGACAGTGTTAAAATAGAAGATCTAAGCAGAGACTTACCGTCATTATCAAAGATTGAAAATTTTAAATCAACATGTCCTATACACTATACAAAAACCAGTTTCAGATGTACTTTAAAAAATTGTTTTAATGTCTATATGCATCTCTTAAAAGAAAAAATATTAAATTAAGATTTTTCAAATTTATATACAGACAGACGTATATAATCAAAGACGTATAGAAAAATTGGATTTAACTATTTCTGCAATCTTAACATGATCAAATTTTTTGAACATGTAAATAAATCTGTTTTATTTTTATATTCTTGTTTTCAAAATAGTTACCAAATGCAATTAACCTGATGACTTGGATTTTTTTTCTTTTTTTATTCTTTGCAGATTATGCAACATACAATGAACCTAAGCAACATGTTAATCGTTAAGTATTTCCATAACTTTACTTTTTTCAACATTCTTGCAAACAAAAAATATCTTACACGACAAAGTGACAATAATTATTAATTCTCTTCTTTAAAACAAAAAAAAAAATAGGTTTTTTCTCCAATGGTTTGATTATATACCAATTTTGATTATACCAATGGTTTGATTATACCCATATTGCCGCTTGTCTGGCAATATTGAATATTATTGAATTCTTTTACAGTATCAGTGAAAAAATTTTGTATGTTAACAGATTTTAAACATCTTACATCTTTATCACCTATTTTTTGCGGTTCAATTATATCTGTGTATATAAAAAACATATCTGGTTTAATAATTGGAATTAATTGAACACTATCTATAAAAGTTTTGAAAGCTTCTATTACACGTGGTTTATATTTTTTCTGTAACTTTCGAAGATACTTGATTGAAACATGTTGTCAAAAGTCCTTCCAGGGTCCTTCTCTTACTATTTTAGGTCTAGTAAAACATATTGTAGTGTAATTTATATTTTTAGGCAACTCCTCAGCTTTTGCTGGTTGTATATAATTAACATCATCGTTTATAAAATTAAAAATTCTTCAAATCAACTGTCGTTCAACTTCTTTTCTTGTAAACCTATTAAGTGGGCGTACATTTTGAATTAGTGTTGGTAGTAGAAAAACTTTTCAGTCATATATCATTTGTTTTTCTATGTATGGAATATATGATGTTCGAACTCTTATCATATCTTTCTGCATACCTTTAATAAATATTTGAGTACTTTTTTCCCATTCTTCACCATACACATTTGGAACGAAATCATTAAAATAGATTTCTGAAATACCGACTTTGCACCTTGAATCACACATGTATTTATTCATTTTATTTGTAAAAGATGATAATGAATTTTCTGGATAATAGTTCATAGATGAATCACTAAGTAAAGTGACATAAAATTCATCATTTACTTGTATGTTGTCCATGAGCTTGCGCATTTATTCTTACGAATTGGAAAATTAATTTCTGTTTGAGTATTACCTGCTATACCTGACCTTAAAACACGTCTTGATGAATTATTCAACTCTTTAGTTCTTATAGTTTTTTTTTTTTCGTTGGTGGGCTTGGGCTATCTAAAGGAACAGTTATAATGTCTTCTGTATCAGTTTCAAAAATCTGTACATTTTGATTTCTAATTGATTTTCTTTTTCTAAGACGTTCTCCAACTGAAGCGGCTGACAATGCTTTTGTTAAAATATTTTCTTCAATTTCATCATCAAATACTTCGTCATCAGCTTCTTTTTCATATACTTCTTCTTCAGGTACAACTTGTGTTCCAACATTTTTATATTCAGGAAAATGCGACTGAGATTCCGCACCTATATAAATTGGTTTTGCACGAGTTTGAGTACCTTTTGTTTCCGTAATTTTTACTCTTTCCTCTTTATTTCTAAGAAGTTCTCGTTTTTTGTTTCTTATTTTAAATATATTTTGTCTGTATAAATACCATTTTTGAGTGTCCGTAAGATGTTTATTTATCAATTTTTTTTTCAAAATTTTATCCAACTCATTGAGTTCAGCGTCTGCATTTTGCTTCATTTTCTCATAAATCTCGGGTTTTAGAATTATCATTTTGTTAAATGTTGTATTATTCATTTTATAAAATTTCCGATTATCCCTGATAGTACAGCACCAAGAAGTGTAGGTAAAAATCCACCACGTTGAATAATAATTTTTCTTTTGCTATTTATAAATTTTTTACGGCAAATGAGTGATCTTAATTCCTTTTTATACTTTCGTAATTGTGCTGTTGCTTTTTTATTCAGATTACAATTACATTTTAAAATATTTAATGCTATTTTAGAAATTGTTTTAATTACTTCAGGGTCTCAGTGTTTTATAATTAATTTCTGCAATTTTAGTTTAAAGGTTTTTAATAGGTGCAATATATGACGATTGGTCTTCAAACGTTTCATAATCTTTCCCAAATTGTTCTAATTGATCTCTCGTACAGTAACACAAACCTTTTCCAAATATATCACTTCTTAATCAAAATATGTCATTAACGTCTTGAGTAAGATCTATTAATATATAGCCGTATGGGACTGAATTCACATCATTATATACTTTTTCAAATTCTTTGATTTGATTGGGATATATTTGGCGAGCTAGAGGTAATATCTGCGATTTATCTCTTGGATTTTTGAAAACTACTAGATATTTACAGTTAAGTGAAATATCTCTTTAAAATTTACCCTGGTGAAAAGCATTTTGTGTTACAAATATTACTGATAAATTTTTATGATGTAATCCTCTAGTAAATAAATCACATACATACTTATCATGAGAATTTAACATTATATCATCGATAATAATTAACAAATTATATCATCGATAATAATTAACAATTAATAATTTTTGATTATCATTAAAATCTGGAATAGTATTACTATATTCTACATCTTTGATATATTTTGGAACGGCATTTTTTTTTGGATTACACCAAATAATTTTATTAATATGTGGTTGTATATTTTCTTTTTTATATTTTATTAAATTATGAATAAAAGTGGTTTTACGACAGCATGATGACCCCGCAACCATCATAGTAAATGAGTAAAACCATCATAGTGAATGGGTGAGTGGGTGATATTTATAGGAAAAGTTATTTTTCCGAAGTGAATATAAATGTAAATTTAGTAATTCTAATGAACATTCTTCCGTGAACCCTCAACATGGATAATCAAATTTTCGTAGTTGATCTACAATTTTTAAAAGGAAATGAAAGCAATATTTCCTAAAAGAACTGTCTATACCAAAAAAAGGAAGTTAAATTCCTACTGTATATCACCTCAAACCACCATACCCTGCAGAAGAACTTAGTCCAGAGGGAAATTATAATAACCAGTATTGCGAAAGTAAAATAAATGGACTTAAATGGAATAACGGTTTAATTGAATATTTAGACATAAAACCTATATTAAAATACTATTTAGAATCAGCTGAAAAAATTTATGTTAAAGAAGAGCAAAAAAAACATTTTCTTGAAAAGTACATTGACAGTGTTAAAATAGAAGATCTAAGCAGAGACTTACCGTCATTATCAAAGATTGAAAATTTTAAATCAACATGTCCTATACACTATAGAAAAACCAGTTTCAGATGTACTTGAAAAAATTGTTTTAATGTCTATATGCATCTCTTAAAAGAAAAAATATTAAATTAAGATTTTTCAAATTTATATACAGACAGACGTATATAATCAAAGACGTATAGAAAAATTGGATTTAACTATTTCTGCAATCTTAACATGATCAAATTTTTTGAACATGTAAATAAATATGTTTTATTTTTATATTCTTGTTTTCAAAATAGTTACCAAATGCAATTAACCTGATGACTTGGATTTTTTTTCTTTTTTTATTCTTTGCAGATTATGCAACATACAATGAACCTAAGCAACATGTTAATCGTTAAGTATTTCCATAACTTTAATTTTTTCAACATTCTTGCAAACAAAAAATATCTTACACGACAAAGTGACAATAATTATTAATTCTCTTCTTTAAAACAAAAAAAAAAATAGGTTTTTTCTCCAATGGTTTGATCATTATGTAGACAGAAAAACAGCTTTGCACTTTTTCTTTATGAATTTTAAAGATGCGTTGTACCATTTAAAATTGTTGTATCTTGTACGTTTAAACTTTTTTGTTTTTTTGTTTTTACATTTATCAACCATTTTTTCTTTCTACTTTCTAATGCGCCTATTTCTTAAGCCAAGTATACATCAATAAGTAAACATGTACCACGTTAGATATTTTTTTGATTTTCTGTTTTTTTTTTTTCTTTTTATTCATTTTTTTTTTTCAACATTCTTACATAACAACTAATTAATGATTTTTCCTTCCTGTTCTTTAAATACTTGTCATAAAAAAAACCAAAGAAAAACAAAACAAGAAATAAATGCAAACATATCAAAAATGCAAGCAAAAATAAAAAGCAATTTTTTCTTACTATTTCTCAAGGTTGAATCTTTATGTAAGATTTAAAAAACCAGTTTTCACTTTTTCTTTTAATTTTTAAAAATAGTTGCAAAATTTTAAAGAAATGTAGTTACACTTATTTTGTTCTGTTTTCATTTTTCTCTTTAAATTTTATAAAGCATTTTTTCTTATTATTTTCATATGCGCCTATTACTTAAGCCAAGTATACATCAATAAGTAAACATGTACCACGTTAGATATTTTTTTCAACATTCTCACATAACAATTAATTAATGGTTTTTGCTTCCTCTTCTTTAAATACTTGTCATAAAAAAAAAACGAAAGAAAAAGAAAACAAGAAATAAATGCAAACATATCAAAAATGCAAGCAAAAACTTCTCAAAATTGCAAGCAAAACTAAAAAGAAATTTTTTCTTACTATTTCCATGTTTGCCTATTACTTAAGACAAGTATACAATCTTTATAAACAACTAGACTTGTCTGGCGGCCGCCGCCGCTTGTCTGACCTATTTTTATGAAATTAACCTACTTCCTGTCTGACCTAATTACGGTGTGACCTACTTCCGGGTGTCCTTGACCTACTTCCTGGTGACCTTGACCTACTGACCTGTCTGGCCCAAGTGCCTACCTATCTACTAATGTTCCTTTTTTTTTATTGTAATTGTTAAAAAAAATTTAAAAAATATTGAAAAATAAACGAGAACTATAAGTTGAAAAATAAAATTTTGTAATTTTTATATTAATTTTATTTTATTTATTTAATTAAATCCAAAAGTTTCATTCGCTCGAGAATTGATTAATTTATAATTAAATAGATACCATGTAGACACCACACCACAAGCAGAAATAAACAACTTCAGAAATAAAAAACTAAAATCACATTTATTAATACAAGATATAAAATTTATCACTAAATGCAAGAAGTATAAACTGTTTCCAAATTTCATTAATAATGCTTTCAAATCCACAATAAAAAATGATAGAGCAGACAGAGCTTTAAATAAAGCGAAACACAATTATATCAAAAATTAACTAGATTTTTTATACACCAAAAAAGAAAATTTAGAATTCAACTTATATCTATCACATTTAAAATTATTAAAATCATTAAACTATAATTCATGGAATTTGATTGTTAATAACTTATTTGAAGAAATCAGTAATGCAGTTAAAGGTGATAAAATTAAAAAAGAAATTTATATTTCTTAAAACAAATCAAAAATTAATAAAAAAATTGATATTCTGCCCGTTTCAAATTTTGTTATTAATAACTCAAAGGTAATACATTTTTCCGATATAGAATTAAAATTGTTAAATAAAGGTTTAAATTACGCAATCCAACCATCCACTCTTCCGGTTCAAGGGATAATAGCTGATATTGAAGTAGGTATCATACACCTAAATAATGAAATTAAACAAAACTACAATTTGAATGCAAAGAAATAATACAAGCATATAAAAAGAATATATTAATAAATAATAATCATTCTCAACAGAAAGTAATTAAAAATTTGAGAGAAAAAGAATATTATTTTGTAACAAGGGACAAGGGCAATTCTGTAGTAATTTTAGACAAAATAGAATATATGAAAAATAAATATGGATTAATTGTTAGCGAATGGTCCGTATGAGAGTTTCCCAAATACTTTCCACTTCAAAAATAAAGAAGTCGGTAAAATTTTAAAACAATGGAAATATTTATTTAATGATACATTTTGCAGAAGAAAGTTAAAGGTTTCAAATGCTAAAATACCAAAAATGTAAGAGTTACTGAAGGTCCACAAAGTAGGTAATATAATTAGGCCTATAGTTTCAAATATAGATGCTCCAACACAACTCATATGGCAATGGTTAAATAAAAAATTTTCTTCCTTAGGCTATCCGGATCAAATGTCGGTGAAAAATTCATTTGAGTTTGTGGAAAGAACCAAGGATTTGACCATTAAAGAAAATGAAGTATTAATTTCTTTGATGTCGAGGTATTATTTCCCAGCGCACCAGTTAAGGAAACTATGATTATTTTGAGGAATTAGTTGCTTTCAAAAAATATTTCATGACAAAAAGTTGAAAGGCTTTTAGATTTAACAGAGGTGTGTATGAAACAAAACATCTTCAATTATAATGGAAAATGTATAAACAAACTGAAGATTTAGCTATGGACAATTGTTTATCACCGTTTTTAGCAAGTTTATTTATGGCCATTTAGAAAATAAATTAGCAGAACATAAGGAAGTCGTTAGAATATGGATTAGGTATGCGAATGACATTTTTGCCATACAGGAGGCAAATTGAATACAGAAAACATTGAATTTTTTAAACAAATCAATATAAATCTATAAATTTCACGATAGAGAAAGAAAAAGATAGCGAGTAACCATTCTTAGATTTTGAAGTTTCGAGAATTGAGGAAAAATTATCATTTAATATATACAGAAAACCAACACAGTCCCAGAGATTTATCACACCAGATTCGTTTCATTCCCATGCACAGAAATATACGGCTTTTCATTCAATGATTTACAGACTAATTAATTTATCTACATCGGAAGAAAATTATAATTGTGAATAGAATTATGTTTTGCAAACAGCACAAATAAATGGATCAGATGCTTCAGTTGTGAGTAATATTTTAAAAACAAAAAACGCAACCAAAAAACTAAATGAAAGTAAATTAGTACATAAGGAGAAGAAATTAGAAAAAAGAGTTACATTAACTTATTTTCCTAGAAAAAATTTAAAAAAAATACAATATACACATAGTGAATAGTTCTCATGGGAAACTCAAAAAATTATTGGAAAGCCCTAAATTTAAAACGAAGAACACAAAAAAATCTGTAATATATAAACTAAATGCATGTGATTGTGTGTATGTATGTAAAACATCAAAAAGTTTGGAAGTGAGATTAAAAGAGCATTTAACGGATGTAATGAACAAATATAGAACAAATATAATGCGCAATATAGCTAGCAGGTTCCAGATATGTTAGCCTAGCCTCTGTTACTCAACACCAAGTTTTACCTTCACGTGATCCTTCCTGTTACGCTGAGTAACTCAATCGAAAGATCAGGTATCAAATCCTGGTGGAGTACATGGGTCAGCAAACAAACAAAACTGGCGGTTTCCTTGGGCCAGTTTCACCGAAATAGTGAAACTAATCGATGAACAAAATATTTAAATTTTCGAGAGGATATTTAATCAAATATATGACACAGATATCTACCCTCTAGATTGTCTTAAATCCACTTCGACATTTAGACTTAAAGGCCACGGAAATAAATTTCTGAAAGCTACTTCAACATTTTAATTTAGAGGTCCAGTAATAATCATCGCAGCATCTGCCCTACAGTAGGCGTCTACAAACAGCGTTTGTTTCCCTTAAAGGGCGGCTGAACAGAAACGAAGGAAAACTACCAAAAACCCTTCAGAAGGCAACGGGAAACCACTGGAGTAATATCCCTAGAAACAAATCACATGAGTCACACACAAAACATACGGCCTCAGTTTCCGGCAATACGAGGGTGCTAAGAATCCCCGGAAGTAAAACAAATCAACACCTTAAAATAGGAACTTGGAATGTGAAGAATTTATATGAAGCAGGAAAACTAGCAAACACCATAGTCGAAATGAAAAAACTTAAGATCGAGATACTAATCATTAGTGAAACTTGGTGGAAAGGATCAGGCAAATTTTACAATGGTAATGTAAAAGTATAATTCTCAGGTAATCAAGACCCAAACCATAGAAAAGGAGTAGGGGTTATTCTATCTCAACCAGTAGCTGATAATGTAATATAGTTTTTTCCTAATTCTGATAGAACTATGCTAACAAAAATTAACACCAAACCACTTATAGTCAAGGTCATTCAAATATATGCTCCAACACTAGATCACTCAGATGATTAAGTAGAAGATTTATGTGGTGAAATAGAAAAATTATTAAAATTAACCAAACCCCACGAAATTAATATCATAATGGGAGATTTCAATGCAAAAGTCGGCAGCGACAAAGTTTGTAATGTAACAGGCTCATTTGGCTTAGGTATCCGAAATTCAAGAGGGGACAGGTTAGTTCAGTTTTATCAAGAAAAGGAAAATAACTAACACTCTATTCGACTTACCCCAAAGAAGATTATATACATGGATATCACCTCAAGATAATGAACAGCATATAGTACGTAGTCAGATAGATTATATACTAATTAACAGGAGGTTCTGCACATCAATAACTAAAGTCATTACTATGCCAGGAGCTGATGTTCCATCAGACCATAACCTCCTAGTCGCAAAATTGAAAATCAAATTAGCAAGAGCTCGAAAACCAAATCGAAAGAAAACTATAGATCTTGATAAACTGAAAAACGAGTCTATTAAATCCAGCATTACATTAGAAACTAGTAATAAACTTCGCTTTATGAACTGTAATAGGAGTTTGGAAGGCGTTGAGTTATGGCAACAAACAAAAGATATTTTAAACAGCGTCACTAATAGTAAAATTGTCCCCAAACGTTTTATTGCTAAGCGAAAGTGGATGACAGAAGAGATATTGGAATTAATGGGCGAGAGGCGGAAATGTAAAAACAAAGATATCTTAAGGTACAAAGAACTTCATAAAATAATTAAAGCAAAAATTAAGAACGCAAAAAACGAATGGCTTACTCAAGAGTGCGAAGAATTGGAAAGATTGCATAGGATACACGATGACTTTAATTTACATAAGAAGGTTAAAGACTTATCAGGTGTCTATCGCAAAGTCAATCATTTTGCTTTGGTAAATGAGCAAAACGAAATAGTGACTGATCCCCAGATAAAGAAAACAATATTTGAAAACTATATTCGAGAGTTGTTCTCTGATAATGAGAGATCTCCAATTCAAGAAAATGTAACAAATCAGAAATTAACAGGTCCACCAATTACCAAAGCTGAAATCCAATACGCGGTTAGAAATTCAAAAAACAATAAAGCTGTTGACCCTGATGTAGTTTCAGCCGAAATAGTGAAACTAATCGATGAACAAAATATTTAAATTTTCGAGAGGATATTTAATCAAATATATGACACAGGTATCTACCCTCTAGATTGTCTTAAATCCACCTTTATAACCTTACTGAAGAAGAGTAATGCTAGAACTTGCAATGAATACAGAATAATTAGTTTGATGGGCCACACATTGAAAATTTTTCTTAAAATATTACACAATCGACTGTACAAAAAGCTAGAACTACATATGGGTAACACGCAATTTGTAACACGAAAAGGATATTAAGTCTATACAGAATCTATATTGGCACCAAACTTCTGAAATTCGCATGAGTAATATTATAACAAATGAAATTGAAATCCAGCGAGGAGTTTGGCAGGGCTGTATATTGTCACCATTGCTCTCCAATTGCTATTCAGAATTTGTTTTTTGGGAAGCAATCAGTAATAGGGAAGAAGGTATAAAAGTTAATGGCATCACTATTAACAACATAAGATACGCCGACGATACAACTCTTCTATCGGATAATATACAAGATCTTCAGTTATTGCTGCAAAAAGTTAACCACCATAGTAAATTATTTGACCTTAATATGAACAAAAGTAAAACCAAGTTCATGATAGTAAGCAGAAGAAATATCTATGGTAATACTACTAAAATAACGCTAAATGGTTTAGAAGTTGAGCGAGTCACCCGTTTCAAATATCTAGGATATTGGTTGGATGAAAAATGAAGAACCTCATCTGAGATCAAATGTAGAATAGAAATGGCACGTGAGGCCTTCTGCAGATATAAAAAAATTTTGTGCAATAGAGAATTTGATCTCAGTCTAATATTAAGACTGTTAAAATGTTACGTCTGGACAGCTCTTTTGTATGGCATGGAGACTTTGACGTTGAAGATAGAAGATATGAATAAGATCGAGGCATTTAAAATATGGACCTTTAGACGAATTTGAAAATATCTTGGGTCGATAAAGTGAGTAATACCGAAGCTCTGCACAGATTACAAACTGAACGCAAGCTACTACAAAATGTTAAGCGTCGTAAATCTGCATACCTTGGACACATCATGCGCAACAATAAATATGAAATCCTACAACTTATAATCCAAGGCAAAATTGAAGGCAGGCGTGGTGTAGGTAGCAAAGAAATATCTTGGCTTCGTAATATCAGAAACAGGATATGGTTGAGAAGAACGATTACAAACAGCATCCAACAGAGAAGAATACAACAACATCATAAATTTGCAGTGATGTGTAAATATGATTCGCCAACATCCAAGAGGATTTGCAGCTAAAGAAGAAGAAGAATGAATAAATATGAGCGAAGTGCCTTTTGCAAACATGTAGTTACGGAGAATAACAGATTGAGTAGAGGTAAAAGGAATGCAAAACTTCATGAAATAAAAAATATCTCTCTGTTAAAGGAAGTAAAAGGTTTTCATCAGATAAATGTGTGGTAGTCTATTTATATACAGAAGAAAAAAAATAAATGTAATGACAATTGTGGTTGGGTTGACTCACAGCTGATCAGAAGCATATTGTAATATAATTATTGTGATATATAGGTTTAATGATGTGTTGATCTAGTATGCATTTACATAATTTTGTTTTTGTTTTATTTATTTTTATTTATTTTATTTATTTATTTATTTATTAGTTAAAACTATATTTACAAATTCATACAAATTATTTTCTTCTTATTTTATTTTTCATTAGTAAATTTAAATTAAGTTTATATTAGTTTAATTTTTTTTTTTTTTTTTTTTCTCTTTTATGCAAATTTAATTCAATTCATTTATTATTATAATTTTTCTAATTTATTTTTAAATTAATAATTTATTTTTAAATCTCTTTAAATGTAATTTATTTTATTTTATACCAGAAAATTCAAATTAATTCATTTATTATTACAATTTCTAATTTATTTTTAAAAGTTGTAAAATTTCTTTCAATTTTTAATTCATTCGGTAAACTATTAAATAAAGCTAATCCCCTATACATTATATTGTTTTGTGATCTTGCTCTTCTATATAACGGCAATCTGAAATTCTCAGCATTCCTTACATTGTACGGTTGGCTGTCTGATATATAGTTAAGGATTCTCCAAAGATAACCAGGGTATATCTTGTATTTAATCCTAAAAATAAAAATTATAGCATTAAACTTTATATATTGTTGTACATTCATCCATTTTAATGATCTTAGCATGTTTTGTATATTTGTATATTGGTCACATTTCAGAATTATCCTCATGACTTTGTTTTGTAATAATTGAAGTCTATTTATATCTCCCATAGCACACATAAATAATACTGACGAACAATAATTATAATGTGGCAAGATAATTGTATTATATAAAGTGACTGCACAATCATAAAATAACTTGTCCCTAATGCGTGCAAAAAAACCAATTTTTTTTTAAATCTTTTTACATACATAATCAGCATGTAAGTTAAACTTTAATTTATTATCAATGTATACCCCTAAATATTTAATATCTGCTACACCTTCTATCTCTTCATTATCCAGAAAGAGCGTTACGTTGCTGTTTCCTCCATTTATGACCATACTTTTGGTTTTACTGACATTCAATTTTAATTTATTCATACACAACCATTTGTACAAATTTTCTAGGTCTTTACTTAGTAGATCTCTGCATTCTTCTATTGTTTTCGCTTTGATATATAACAATGCATCATCCGCAAAGAGCACAAGCTTAGCATATTTTATGACCGATTTCATATCATTTATATATATCAGGAATAGTAAAACACCCAACACGGACCCTTGAGGTACACCTATTTCTATATTTTTTAAAGCTGACAAAACTCGTCGAACTTTTGTCTTTGTATTCTATCCTTCAAATATTGCTTAAACCAATTTAACTCTGCTCCTAATATACCAATTTTTTCTCATTTTCTTAACAGAATATCTCTATCAAGAGTCTCGAAAGCCCGTTTCAAATCAATGAACACAGCCACAATTATATTTTTTCCATCCGTTTCCTTCTTCCATTCATTTATCACCCAACTAATAGCAGTTTCACAAGAGTGCCCTTGTCTGAATCCTGACTGTTCTTCACAAATTATTTCATTCTCTTTTAAAAAATTACTTAGTTGTTCGGCTACAATTTTTTCTAAAATCTTCTGGTATATTGTTAGCATGTTAATTGGTCTATAATCAATTGGTGCCTTTCCATTATTTATTTTTGGTACCGGAACCACTACGGTATCTCTCCAGCATTCAGGATAAACTCCACCCCTGAAAGATTCATTAATTATATATTCTAACACTGGGAAAAATAGCTCACTACATTCTATTATTATTTTTTTGTTTAACCCATTATAATCATTTTTATTGTTCATCTTTTTTATGGTTTTGTCCAACATTTCACTATTAATTAGTTGAAATATGAAGTTACCTCCTCTGTTAATGTTGGTATCCGTATTTATATAAGGTAAATTAGTAATACTGCTATGGATTTCATATAAGCTATCTACAAAAAAATCATTCAAAATATTTGCAATTTCATCCTGTTTATTTACTTCTATGCCATTTATTTCTAGTTTTTGTAATACCGTATTTTCCTTTTTTAAAATATGTTTCTTTATAGTTTTCCACATTTCCCTTTGGTTTCCACTCCTTTGCTGTATTTGGCTTTCTATATAACTATTTTTGGCTTCTTTACATTTATATTTATACATATTTCTGCAAGCTTTGTACTCATTCCATGCTTCCATATTTTTTAGCATTACAGCCCTATTATATAAACTTACTTTTCTTTGGTTCATTTGTTCTAGCTCATTGTTGTACCATTTATTACAATTTTCTCTTAAGATAATTGTTTTTTTCATACTCTGCAGTGTATCATTTAAGTCATTTGTAAATTTTAAGCAGCAATCATTTAATGGGCTCATACCTAAAGAATTTAAAAATAGTTTTCTATTTAATGTTTTTATCATTTCATCTTTTTTATATTTCAAATATGTTATTTTGTCATTATTATTCCTATATTGCACTTGTTTTAATTTTATACAAATCGTTTCATGATCTGATATAATAAACTGCGATACCACTTTTACCTGGACATCTGTTATGTGATCAGTTAACACATAATCAATCAGAGATTGTGATCTAATTGTTCTCCTGGTTGGCTCATTAATTTGTTGCTTAAGACTATAATCCGAAATAAATTCACGCATTCTTTTTTCATCATTATCTTTATTTAATAAGTTTCAGTCAGTTTCAGTAAGTTTAATCACTCACCCATGATTTCTAAAAACCTGCTTACCGTACATTGCCTACTTCTATATATACACGCTATTAACCAATTTTCTCCCTTAAAACAAATATTTACCCATAACATCCATACATTTTCACAGTATAAACTGCAAATCATTTTATTTTTTAATCTTTTTTTAATATAAATTAAAACTCCACCTGTATTTCTTGAATATGAATTGCATCTGTAAACATCATATCCATCAAGTAATATTTCAGATTGATCAATTTCCGCTGTAATATGTGTTTCACTTAGACATCCAAAACTAAATTTGTTCCTAAACATAAGATTTTCGAATTCATTATAATTTGTAGTTAATCCTTGTATATTTAAGTATACTCCACTCAACTCATCCTCCTTTCTATGATTATTTATAAAAAAATCCTTTTTCGACTAATTTCAATTTTTCTCATATATACTTCACAGTTTCTATCTGCACAATTATGTTTTTCATCTAGCCCAAGTTTATATTTTTCATTTGCTCTTACACAATTTACACATCTTTCTTCATTCGCTGTACATTCTTTTACCAGGTGTTCACCGCCACATTTTAAACATATTTTCTTTTTCTCAATGCATTTCTCCTTCTTATGTCCATAACCCAAACATTTATAGCATTTCATTACATCAAAATTTTCATACACTCTGCACACATCCCATCCAATTAAGATTTTTCCATTCTTTATGGTTTCGTTGTAATCTTCAACACCCATTTCTACTATTGCATTAAATTTATTAACTTTTTTTTTTTTTCATATACTCTAACACACTTTAATTCCTCCTCTTTGATCCAAGTATTCTGCTTTTTTAATTTTTCTACAATAGTTTCCTTCTCATAGCTTTCAGACATGCCGCTAATTAATATTTTTGGTTTAATTTCTTTTGGTATAAAAGCTTCATATTCATCTCCCAATTTTTCTTCTACATTATCTTTTATTTTACCAACCGAATTAGCATCTTTACAGTAAATAGCAATTGTTCCACCACTTTTTTCAGCTACCTTGTTTATTGTTAAATTTTCTGGACAAATATTATTTTTTACTGCTGTTTTAGTTAAAACACTTGATTGCAATTTTTTTGGTTTTATTACCACTAGTGGGTCCTGCTTAATCATATCAGCAAACGTTTTCTTATTATTTACTGTCTGAATCTTCTTATTTGATTCATTTTGCAATGACATTTTTCCTATATTGTTTATAATATTATCTTGAACTAAAATACTCAGGTTATCAATAATATCTTTCAATGACTTCTCTAAAATACTCAATGACTTCTCTTTCTGCTCAAGTTTTTCGTTAATTTCATCCATTTTTTCAAATTTACTTTCAATACCTTCAAAACCTATTTTAATCATTTCTATTTTTGCCTTACATTCCGCACACATAAAAAATATATTGTTGTTGTTCAAATAATCTTTTATTTCTTCATATTCTTTTACTCCACTGCAATTTACTGCTGTATGAAATATACCATCACAAAAGACATTACACTTTATTGAAGATGTACTTCTCACACTTCTGTTACATTTTTTACACGTGCTACTACTTGCCATGTTGTTGTTTTTGTTTTATTTACTCATTTGATTTGCAGTAACGTTAAATTAATAATTTTTGTGAGAGCAACTCTACTTTAATGAGTGCAACAAAACCACATGCAAATTTATATTTTTATAATGATTTTTTCCAATCCTACACTTTTATTTAAATATTTTTACTTTAAATATTATGTAAAAGTTTATCTTTTCATAAAATTTTAAAAGAATTTTCACTAATTATTTATTATTTTTTTGCGTTATCCTCTACAATTTTATAGTCTATTTTATATATTTTTCCAAAATTCACTAATAAATTTCCGATCCGTACTCGATAAAATCGTACTCGTAAAAAGTTTTAAAAAGTTTTTTTAATGTTCCTTTTTTTTATTGTAATTGTTAAATTTTTATTGATCATATTATATCATAAAGAAACTATATATGTAGAGTATTTATCCAGTAGAAAATTTTTTAGCCAATTTTTTGTATCTCAGATCCACTCAAAAATTATATCTCAATTTGTTATAGCTTATAAATTTAGCAAAATTCATTTTAAGCGCATAAAAAAAATTGTATTTCTAACTCATTTTTGGAGTATTATATACTTTTTAATATTCAATATTTCAATTTAGCTTTCAAAAAAAAAAAAGTTTTCTAAATAAAATTTGTTTTACTTTGCTTTGCTTTGCATCGTTATGGAAGTATATTCTGTACTATACATATACAATATACATATAGCTATGTATGCACATGTTTTTATTTATTATTATACAACACCATATAATGATTGGAAATGTAAATTCTCGATAATAAGATCTTTTGCTTATTTTTTAATGCTAGAATGTTTTTGTATGTATATAGTACATAGAATATACTTCATATATATATTATATATTATATAGATTTTATTTTTGCTTGACTTTATGTATGATTTTTAATAAAGGCTCGATTTATATTTTTGTAATATATGTATGTATATATGTATGTATTTAAATTACAATTATTGTTTATTCAAGACAAGTTTTAAAATAAAACCTAATTTTTATTAATTAATAATTATTTTGATATGTACATATGTATTATCATTTTTAAAGATCATATGTATGTCAGTAACTATTTATACTTTTAAAAAACAATATGTACTGTCTATTAAAATTAAATACAGTACACTGTATCAATAAAATCACTTTTTAACAAATAGTTAGCTTCTGGACGTTCTTTGTCCAGATTTTCTTTAAACTTGATTTGATTGATTTTAACAAAGTTTTTATTGATGTTAAAAAAATTGGTCATGGTATTAAATCATTTTAAATGCTTAAAAGTTTTTGAAAATTTTTTATCTGGTTTTCATAAAGTCTTATTTCAGATAATGATTTTATTGAAGTAGGTATATAAAAGGTATATTTATTTTTTTCTAAAATTGAGAAAGTAGCCCGAGCAGATATCACACTCAATTGTGGGCGCCCAAAGTAGTCCGATACCACACCCGATTGTATTTCAATTTTTCTTAACAATTGAGCGCGGTTGCTATTCTAAACCGTTGCCGTCAATTTGAATTTAATTTTAGTAAGTAAAATTTAGGGCAAAAATTTAGAATAGGTACGTACGTATACATACATATGTATGTAAATACATATATTGATAGATTGTATTGTAATTTTGCATAATCAAAATTCACTTAAAATATTGAATTTCTCTGGGGGTAGTGATTGGCTACGGACACTTTAAGGTGCTTTGAAAATTGTGCATACGAGTTTAACTAACGGTAAATATCTCAACTATATATATATATATGTATGTATATGCGAGATTCTGAGATAGGAGGGATTTTAGAGTTGGTTTAAAAATGAGGGTTTCAAAATTTGTTTAGCGGGTTTTTTTATTTATATGATATTTTCAAAAATCTGTTAGAAATGCAAAATTAGATTCAAAAAATAAGGCCAATCACATCAAAGAAAATGTATTGCATTGCATTGACGGTATGGTCCAGACCTTAACGGGAATTACGGAATTAAATTCCGACATCTTTTCATTTTATAACACAGATGAGTGTTCATATTTATTACTATCGCGTTTAAATCAGGATGTCTTAGAAAATTTATTCTCTTTAATTAGGTATAGAAATGATTGTAGCAATAATCCTTCGGTACAGGAATTTAGTAATATATTAGCAAAATTAATGTATGTTAAATTAATTAATTATAATTTTGAATACTCTAACTGCGAAGAAAATGATGCAGAGTTTCTTAATATAGAAAATTTAAAGGATTACGAAACAGAACAAAATGATTCGGAATCCAATGAGGGAAATTTTGATGAAACCGATGATAATATAACCAGTATAGTTACTAATTATTTAGAAGAAAATCAGTTAGAAAATTTAGAAATTAATAAAACAGAGCAGGAAAATATTGTGTCGAAAAACACCGAAAGGTACATTTGTGGCTACAGATATTATTGTGATCAATGTACCTACTATTTTTAAAGAAATTTGATGATATTTTATTACTCGTTTCGGAGCAATTTATTTATCAAAAAATTTTTATTATTTTTTAATTTTAAGTAATAAAAATGGGGTTTTTTATTCCAATTGGAAAATTATTATTATATTATAATACCTACACTATATTTACCAGTTCGGTTTTTTCGTGTTAAAATTGATCTTATTCTTTCCTTTCTTAACAAAAAAAATTTCTTTTAAATTAACCTTTTTGGCTTTCAGTACATTCTTCATCTTGCTTTAAAAAGCTTCAATTTTGGTTTTTATTTTAAGACTAACTATTTTATATCTAATCTTTGAATTTTTTTAAAACTAATTACTAACTAATTAATTCAATTTTAAATTTTATATTAAAATAAACTACAAATTGTAATATAATATAAAATTTCTAACTCGTAGGATCAAAGAATGAATTCTTATGTTTAATTTAGTTTTTATCAAACATATATGTACATAAATAATTATTTTTCAACAAAACAAACAAAAATGAAATAAAAAAGTATGTTTATTTAAAATTATATTATCAAAATATTTCAGAGATTCTATGTCCGGAAAGTGAATTTTTTGGTCTGTAAACTGAGTTTTAGTGTCCGAAAACTAAAGAAATCGAATACTTTTTTCTAGAAATAATCGAATTTATTTTTCAATTTTATCTTATTTTTTATTTAAATGTTTTAAAATAAAATAATTTGTATTTCGAATATTCCAAATTAACAAGAAAAAAAAAATCATTGTTGGATTTACAATATAGGATTTACAAAATTACTAGTAACCAAAGTTTAAAAAAAGTTATTCGTCCGGAAACCGATGCCACCACCATACCATAATATTTGTAAGAGTTAAGAGCGCTAGCAATTTAAAATAAAAAATCTCGCAATTACGAAAATCATATGAATTATATTTATTTAAAAATTGTTAACCTAAGAAAAAAGTACTAACGGTTTCATAAAAATCATTATAAGGGTAACTATAATTATTAATATAATTCACACATTTAAACATTAATACATTCAACAATGAAATTATACCATTTATATACTGTTCAAATTATAGTTTCCATTTTTTATGTTAAATAAATTCTTTATGTACATTTTACACATTCATATTATTTTCATAAGTAATATAAATATATTTAAGTGTACATTTACGAGTACATTTACGAGTGTAAAAAATAATTTATTCTCATTTATAAAATGCTTATAATTTATAAGTGAAAATATTTTGAGTATTGAGTAAATTTGGGTGCAATAAGATGTATATTGAGGAATTTTGGGTACAAAACGTTTTTAAGAAATTGACTAGAAAATTTTTTACTGGATACTCTATGTATATAGTTTCTTTATGATTATAATATGATTCGTTAGTTAAATTAATTTTTTTTTTGTGACCATAATGTTTTTATGACCATACATTTTTTTTGTTTTTTATGTTTTTGTATACATATATGTATACGCATGTATATTTTTATGACTATGTATATTGAATATATGTATGTATATATATATATTATATAGTTATTTTAGTTAAATTGTTTAAAATTTTGCAATTTTCGAATTTTTTTTTTTTTTTAAGAAAAATTACCAGTTAAGTTTTTATTAATTATTTTTAACTTTTTAACTTTTAAGTAATTCTACGAATTACTATTCGTAGCTATAGATAGCTATCATACTTCTGTTGTCAGCAATTGCATGGGAGATTGAAAATATAAGATCGTTGACAAAAATCAAACAGGAAGTTGGTACAAGGATGGATCTTTGTGGAACACCAGCGTTTATTTTGAATATGACATATGAGTAACCGTCGACTAGAATACGAATTATTGGGTTTGAAAGATCTTCAATCCATGTGCAGAGAAACGAACCAAGACCTATAGCTTGGCATTTGCTGAAAGGAGTACCATGCCCTACTTGATTCGAAAAATGCAGAGAAATGTGCAGAGCCCTATAGCTTTGTATTTGTGCAAAGGAGCAGCATGCCATATTCGATCAAAAGTTTTCGAAACATGAAGAGCAGTAACAGTTGATTCGCCACAGTAGTGAGGGATGTTGTTAAGTTTACCACTGAGGTATCTCACGAGGTCAGCAGTGGATTGGTTGTATCTAAAACCATATTGGCGATTATGTAAAATAAGTTTATCATCTTCATTTCTCTAACGGAAATTATAGAAATGATAGCTACATGTCTAAAGTTTGAGGAGTCATTCCTAAAGCATTCCTTTTTTGAAAATGGAGGAGACATAAGGAAGCTTTCATTGACTGTGATATATACTAGTCGAATGCCATAGCTAAGAAATCTTACGCAGAGGCTTGCAAATAGAGAAAACATGTTTTTCAAGAACCATGGCACAAATTCCATCGGCACTAATCGACTTTCTATAATTTAGATTTTAGAATTGTTATTATTATGTGTAAAATATAAAAATAAATACATTTTGGAAATGTTGATGGTTTAACTAAATTTGTTAAAATATACTCCATAAAGACCTAAAATACTTCTGAGACCATACGTATCAAAGGAAAACATTTTGATGTATTGTCTGACTTTGAGTTTCCAGTCAATGATACTATTTCGAAGAGTACTATAATACTCCTTCTAAGGAGTAAAGTATTCGAGATTTCTTGATAGTTAAAAATATTAATCCAACTCATAATAAGAAATGAATTGCTACGCGGATAATTGATTTTATTGCTATAAGGATAATTGAACGGTAGACTAGTTTATTAGTAATTATTGATGTGCAGTTAAAAAGATAGATAAATTTCAAATATCACAAAAATCTTTTTTGTGTGGTTCTTGATGTGTTCAGTCGTATAATATTTACTAACAATTACTAATTTTTATTGTTTGACCTAGAGTTTCTAGGTATTCTGTATTTTCCTTGCCTAGTATTTTATCAATTGAACAATAATATAAAATTTGGAATAATAAATTTACAAATTATTTTGAAGTATAAATACCTTTCTGGCATAAATATGATGATTTCTCAAAAGTACTGCTACTACAAAGTTCATCCTGCTTTTCGGAATTCAGTAAAGTTTTAGTTGTATTAGATTCCTTTTTTTGATCCGTTTGTTCTCTTTGTGTATCATCTTCTTTTATTTTGCCTTTGGCTTCAGCATAACTGTCTTTCATTATTTCAATTGAAATTTTAATAAGTGAATTTATTTTTAAAAGTTTTGGTTTGAAAAGATTCCAAAAGTTTTGAAAAAGAAATTTAAATATATTTTGACTTTGTATTAATACTGATAAAATCACCGCTGATAAAAAAGTAAAGAAGTACCCGCTAAAAATAATATAAATTGAAAACCTTTAATTAAAATTTATTAAAAGGGATTTACATCGTATATGCAACATTCTTGTTTTGTTTAATGATATTTCGCCAGTTCGTGTTGTTTTTGATATAGCAATCATTTTCGTTTATTTCAACATTAAAATGGATACCGGTTTTGTTATATGGTTGCAAGTTACGATCTAACATATCACGAACAGCACTAATAGGACAAGCGTGTGGAATACATATCCCCCAATTTATAATTGAATAACGTGGTGCAAAATGTAAAGGCTGCAATTTAAACATTTACTTCATTTTTTAGCTCTAAAATATTTGTTGATTTATTTATATAAATGTTAAAATATAAATTAATTTATTAGCTATAACAAAGTTATATAAAAATGAGCAACATTAGATATTAGCTTTTTGCTTCAATACTCTTTTATGAAATAATAAAATTAAATAGATTTGGTGCAACAATAAAATAAACAATAATAATAACAATTTTTTAGACAGAAATTCGTACTCTAACTATTACACGTTAATTATTATTAAATTATACAACAAAAAAACAAACAACTAAATAATAATGTAATGGAACAATGATTAATGAAAACTCAATAGATATTATCAACGTCGCTAAAAATGTTAGTAAACAGAGACATAATTATTCGTAAGAGTTTGGATATTTTAAAGAATAGAAAGTAGTTGTGAGAAAAATTGATTTCAGGCACCAAATGATGGAAAACATTTATTACTTTTAAATTTTTTAAATTTTGTTACTTAAATAAAGGTAATTACTTAAGTAAAAGTTAAGTTATGCAGGCTAGCTTTTATTATTCTAAGAATACTTTGACCATCGTTTCTCTTAAAATATTTTCGTAAGCTTTTCTTCGTTTCATAAATCTAAGATACGCAGATAACTTATCAGGTACCTTACAGGTACTTTTCAAAATTTTTTTCTTAATCAAAAAAATTAATTTTTAATTAAAATAATTTTTGATTTGAAATTTTAATTTGTATTAGTAACAGAGTGCACTTATACAATTATGCATGTGAATGATTTCTCTGTAAATGTTTTTAAAAGAATGTACATTATTTTTTCATATAAAAATTCTAACTAACTTTTTCAAATCTCCATTATGTACTAATTTTAAAGATAATCCTATTTAACAAGAAATGATTTAATATTTGTGGATTATTACAAGGTTTTAACTACGTTTAGTTAGCTTACTTACATCACCTAAGTGACTGTTCCATAATCCTCGACCTTGTAATAAATATACAGCTAATTTCAGATCTTCATTAACTGGTTGCATTTGAATGTGAGCTAAACAATATTTTCCTTTAATCCTAATCGAAAATTGTTTTGTAACTTTAACTGATGTTCTAATGTTTGTACATGTATCAAAATCACCAAATTGATTGATATTTCCACGTAATAACCCAGCTGAAATTTTTCCCGACGAATCTAACACTAACAATTTGAAATATATTAATATGCATTAAAGTTTAGTAAAATTTTGTTTAATAAAACTTACTTTGCAATGTCCACATTTTATGTCCACGTAACTGTTTTTGCCAAATTTGGATTTGCTGTTTACAATCTATATCGTCAACATAATTAGGGTTAATAAAAAAGCTAGGAAGTGATTCTAGAAATGTCTCGAAATCATCGTCATTTATTGAGTCACCGGACCTCCATTTCTTTTCAAAATTTTTTTTAGGTAGAAATGATTTTTGATGCTTTCCAATGCGAAATATAACGTTAAAAGGCCATCGTTTAAAGTATTCAAATAATCTATTTTCAGTTTTAGATTTTACTGATTTATCAGATTGATTAACTTCAATCAAAGATTGCAGCCAATTTATTATACCATTTTTATGCATATTTTGATTTTTATGTAAGTCATAAGTTGCTTGTTTATTTTTTTCATATGTAGTTTGATCAATATTATCCTCTACTTCTTCATTATTCGTATGAGGTACTTCATCAACTGAACAACTTTTTTTTTTTGCAAAAAACCATCCAAAAAAACCCGATGATAATCGTTTTTTATCTTCTTCGGAATTATTTTCATCTTCGTCCTCATCAATAATATGGTTTGTGGTACATGTCACAGGGTTTGTGCTATGTACTTTTTCAAAAAAATTTTTTATATCTTCATCTACATTATCATCTTCTTTAATAGGAATATAATTTATTTTATGAAATGGAAAGGTTTTCTTAGTTTTAGTTTCTTGGTTATTTTTTTTTAACCCATAAGTTTTGATTTCATAGGGTAGCAATAATAAAATTATAACAAAAATTATAAATAAACTTAAGTGAAAACATTTGAAATAATTTTGAATTGTTAAAAGCATTTAACTTTGACGGAACTTTTGCTAATATAACAATGAGAATTTGTCACTTAGATATGTGTAATATTATATATTTTATATAACAAAACTAATATTGTTTTATTTTTATTAAAACTCCCCAAAATAGTTTTTATTTTTATTCTATTTTTTGTTACTTTTAGTAATTATTTACTTAGTGTATTTCACATGAATATTATAAAATTTTATTTTTCAATAACAAATTTAAAAAAAATGTACAGAATAATGAAATTTGAAATATATATCATCAAACCGCATTCTAAATTTACTCTGTGGATGCGAAATTCATTTGGCACACTGACAAATATTTTCTACTTTTGCACAAAGTTCTACCCTCAATAATAAAAGATAGTTCTAGTTTCGTTTCTATAAATAATAATTTTATGTATGTAATAATAAATAAAAAAAATTTATTAAATGAGTTTATACAAGTTGTTTGTTTTTTTTTTTTAAATATTTTTTTGTGGAGTTTTTACCAAATAAAGGTGAACATTTTAAATAGCCAACATACTTCAAAAATCTGATACTTTTTATATTATTTATAATAAAAGGAAGTAGTAATGAAAAATCGATTATTACACCCTACACATTAAGTATAGGGTATATTAACTTTGGTATGGTGTTTGTAACCACCAAAAGAAAACGATTTAGATATGGACATGTATATATATTCTGAATCAGGATCACCTACTAGTCGATTTAGCGATGTCCGTCCGTTCGCACGATAACTTAAAAACTAGAGAAGCTATCTTGATGAAATTTATATAGTAGGTTACTAATTACGAAAGGAAGGCTAAGTTCGAATCTGGACAAAATCTGTCCATGGATTCGGATACCTCCCATACAACTCCCAAAACCGAATACGCATAAGTTCGAAATTAATAAAGATAGAAACCTAAAATTTTGTAAGAGGGTGTGTTTTCTTGAATCTCTGATACCGCTAAAATTTGAGATGAATTGGAGTGGTTGTTCAGGTACTTCCCACACAACTCCCAAAACCGAACAAGCATATATTCGAAATTAATAAATATAGAAACTTCAAATTTGGTACTAGGGTGTTGTTGCTTGAATCCCTGTTTTGTCCAAAATTTGAGATGAATTGGAGGAGCTGTTCGGCTAGCTCCCACACAAGTTCCAAAACCGAACAAACATATCTTCGAAATTAATAAAGATAAAAGCTTCAAATTTGATACGAGGGTGCTATTTTCTGAATCCCTGATTTGCCTAAAATTTGAGATAAATTGGAGTGGTTGGTCGGGTATCTCCCACACAACTCCCAAGACCGAACAAGCATATCTTCGAAATTAAATAAAGATAGAAACCTGAAATTTTGTGCAAAGGTTGTAAAAGCATTTATTTTTTTAGCTTATATTAAATACCTAACTAAAACAACTTATGAATTTTTAATTTAATTTGAATTTTTTAGGTGTAGGGTATAAATAAGTCGGTTGCATAGTCACTGTCACGTTTACTTGTTTTTAATTGAATTTCGGTAGATTTCGTAGATTTTTTTTTTTTTAAGGAAAATTGATTTTTAAGAAAAATCAAGATCAAGATAATGGTGTAACAATTCTGTGAAAACAACAGATATTCTGACAAGCAGAGATACTTATAAATACATTTTTTTTTAAATATATTTAGAAATTCTTATAAATTGACAAGTTTGTGTTGAAATCTTTTTGAATTTGTGAACATGATTTTATACTTTTAAAAAAAATTCCTTATAAGTAAAAAAAATGATATTAATTTAATAAAATAAAAAATTAGAAAAACGAGAAGGAAACAGTAACTGAATTCTTTTAGTAGATTTTTCAGAAGTAACTTAATTTAGTTAATGTGTTTTTTTCATTATTTTGCATTATTTAATTAAAATAGTAGATAATATTTTATAAAATTTCAGATGTCTACAAAAGATACCTAAACCTGTAATGCTAGAGAAACCAAATTTCATATAAGTAATTGCAGCTGATGTCGAGCTTTATTAAGTACAGCTACTCAAATATGTTACAGCAACTAACAATATTCCATAGATGTTATTACCATAAAATTTGATTTTCTTTTACAACATTTTAAATATCTAACTTAATTATACTGATTTCTGTTTGCTTGAATCGAAATTGAAGTACTTAGAAAAATAGTGCTCTGACAACATGCTGGATCTTAACGTCAGTAAGTGTTACTATGTGTTTTCACGTAACAAATTCAAATTTACAAAACAAAAATACAAAACTGCAACTTAGAATGTGTGGATCATATTACAGATTTGGGAATCATTCTGAATAACAAACTGAATTATAATTTCCACTATGAATCAATATTATCGATGGCTAACAAAATGCTAGATTTTATCAAAAGAAGAGCAAGAGAGTTTAACAATATTTCGGTTATCTGGGTTAACTGAGTTAACAATAACTTTATCACTTGTACGCTCAGTCTCAAAATTCCGTAATATTATCTGAAATCCAGCATTTCTCATTCACAGAACAAGAATAGAATCAATCCAGAAGCAGTTGCACCGTTTTGCTGTAAGACATCTACATAATCCCAGAAACTTTCATAACATTCCATCATACAATGAAAGACAGCAGTAAATAAATTTACTTAGCTGTAATTCACGTAGAGTCTAACAACAACAACCGACAACCGATTCGATACCCTTTTTCTGTGACATAATTTCAAAAAGTGCTAACAAATCCAAATCACGCAGTATTCTTAATTAATCATAAAACATTGACATAATTTTTTTCTAATATCTAATTTATAATTTATTTATTATAATATTTCATATGAACAAAAACGTCCAATAATAATCGATGAAAGTTTATATTTAGCAATTTCGATCATCGGATTATTGGTGGACTAACAGTGATCAAACGCAAACTTCGAAGGTGTTTTGTACGTTTCCGTTCTAATCCTACCAATCCAAAATTAAGGGATCTCTACCAGAAATTAGAAGATGACCTAACAGAACATTTTTATCTGTAGGACTCTATTTTAGTGGTCCAACATTTATTAAATTTACCAGTTTATTAAAATCGTGTAAGCGGTATATTGCACTTTTTGTTTACCTTTCTACAAAGGCGATACATCTGAAGTTAATAACAAATAAGAAAAGAAAGAAAGCATATCTTAATTCAAGAGATGTACCTGATGGAAGTCTCCATTTTGGTAGACTATATAGACTGGCACAAAATCAACAAAACGATTTCTCAAAAGAGTTTTAGATGAACAATTACTGACATACGAAAAAATACTTACTCTTTTAACGCAAATGGATTTCTGCAGGAACTCCATATAACTTTGCTCTTTAAGTAATGATGTAAAGATTTGGAAGGAATGACTCCTTATAGGCCAAGATCCATTGCGGATTGTGCCAAAGAAAAAGGACATTTCAGGACAACAAAAATGGAGAATCGTTATTAATTGCAGGAGATTAAATGATGTAACCATTAGCGATAAATCCCAATCCCTAATATTGAAAAGATATTAGATAAATTTGGAGCTTCACAATACTTCACAACACTCGACCTTGCTAAGGGTTTCCATCAAATTTTAATGAGGCCAGAGGATAAAAGTAAAACAGCTTTCTCCACTCCATTTGGTCCTTATGAGTATGTCCAAATGCCTTTTAGACTTAAAAATGCTCCAGAATATATAAAAGGGAAACAAAACAAGATAGCTGATTTCTTCAGCCGTATTAACACTGACAATTGTGAGATAAATTTATTGAAGAGTAACAACATTTATCTATGTCTGAAAACTTTAATGATGAAACCAGAGAGCACTCATTGCACAACAACAGCAATGAATCATTAGAGGTACAAACAATTCACTCTCAAGATGAAAATCTAGTCGAACATATTTAAATTTTGGAAACAGTAGTTAATCGGTCCAAGACTCAAATCTTCGTAGTAGAACATAAAGAAAGGGAACTTAAAATTGTGTTAGGTAACAGGAGAATTTTCGTAGAAAAAGACGATATCCCCAATAATGTCGATTATATAGTCCAAAGATATATCACAAAAGACAAAATAGAAATATATTGAACTAAAAGAACTAAACGACCATATTTATAACATTTTTCAACAAAAATTGATTCACATTTTTCCTAACACCCAAAGAATAAAATTTATAAAATGTAGTTTTTTGGCTAGAGATATAGAATGCGATTACGAGGCTTTAAAGCAAATCTACTTATCGCATAAAAGAGAATTAGGGCACCCCGATATGATTGTAAACTATGAGAGCATTAAACATCAAATTTATTACCCAAATTTAAGATACTTCATTCACAAAGCAATTAACAACTGCGACTATTGTACTGCTGCTAAATATGATAGAAAACCTATTAGAAAGAAATTTGAATTCACTGAAACCCCAAATTAAAGAAATAGTACATGTTGACATTTATATAAACAGAAAACATTCATTTATGAACTTTATTGATAAGTTTCCAAAGCATACCGTAAGTTTGTATTTAAAAGATAGGAACAACCAAACAATCATAAGTAAATTGCGTCTGTTCATTTCTATAAAAGGTAAAATGAAAAAACTTGTTTGTGATAATGAGTTCAATAACATCAATATAAAATAATTCGCTACAAATGAAGGAATAGAAATTAATTTCGTCAAGCCCAATAGTCATACAGGAAACAGTGACGCTAAAAGGCTTAATATTACCATAACTAAAAAAATTAGAGTTTTAAATTTGGATAATAAAATCAAAAGATCAAATTACCAAGGCCATAGAATATTATAATAATACTTATCATTCTACTATCAGCCACTCCACTTGAGGTACAAAATTTTAAAATTAGCAATGATATTATTAGAAATAGGATTAAAAAAGTTAAATCAAAAATTGTACCAAAACTTAATAGAAAGCGAGAATCTTATAAAGAAACTCGAAACTTCGGATTTATAAAAAATTATACTAGTGTGAGACATAAAGAACAACCTAAAATTAGAAAATACCATTTGCAAAATGTAGACGAAAACACTATAAAAAGACCTCAGGCGAAATTAATATGGATAGCAATGTTAATAATGCTAGCACCTGAAGCAATGTCTTCACTGCTCACTTCACTGCTAATTGCAAAAATCACTACTGAAGCAGGTTACGTAGAAGTTAAAATAGATGAAGTAGAATTAGTAAGTAAATTCGACATAATTTTACATATGATATACCCATCTGAAATTTTTGAAATAGTTATTGATTTAGAGAGTGAAATAAAAGAATTCAAGTATCATAAAAAATTAATTATTCATTCATTTATAATTATAATAATAGCTGTTGGCCCTTCATAGAATGACGAAGTTAATTATTGTAGATTTAATTTTATATACATATGTATTTGTTTTTGCAATTTCAGAATAATGTATAATTTGTACTTTGCCAAATAATGCAGTAAATAAAAAAAAAGTTATATTTGTAATTTATATGTACCTACAAAAAAATATTATGTTTCCATCCGGAATCGTACCTGCACACTACCGTGTCAGAGTCAGACACACTTATAGTGTTTTTTCATTTCTTCTTATGTATACTAATAAGAAGAAATGAAAAAACACTATAAAAAGATTTTGTAACTAAATTAAGCTAATTTAATGTAAAAAGTATATAGTTATAAAAAATTATCATGCACGAAAAAGACAGAATAAAAAAAACGATTTGAAATTGAAACCAGAAATAATAAAATACTCATTTGGGTACCTACTACCCGTATATATAAACACAATTCCCATTTCAGTTATCCCTGTGCTAATACATTATACTCGCCAACCAACAAATTTATTTGGGTAGGTACCCGTAATAAAATTACCATCTAAAAACATATAGTGTTATTTTTTTTTACTTTAGAACAGTGGATATGGAAAATAGAAAAATATATTGCACCTACTCTTGAAAATAGACTTTTTTGCTGTGTGAAAAATGCGTTAGGTTAAATGCATACTTATTCTGCAAAAAAGGGCAAATCTGATATCCGTATCGATATATTATAAAATGCAACCGTCTATAAAATTTCTTCAAAATAGATATACATACATAAATGTATATGTATACATCCTGGTTGGCCGGTATTTGGAAAATAACTGTATCTGATTTTATAGTTGTCCGAGGCATAAATTGAAGTTTAGTCTAGAAAGTGTACTCTAAACGATATTATTACATTATTAATTATTATCATTATCCAGCCAATGGTGTAGTTGTTAAGACACCGGCCTTTCATATGTAAGGTCTCGGATTTAAACCCCGGCTGGGTCATATAGATAAATCAAAAATATTAGACAATTTTCTTATAATATAGAATATATATTATAAGAAATATATCTTATAATATAGAATTTAATAGAATATAATTAAATTAAAAATAAGTATATATGTATGTCCTATAAATTAGAATTTAATATCATATTGTTAATAGTTATATAATAAAATAATAATAAACTATATAAGATATTCTATATAGTTATCCATATAGAATATAAGATAAACTATATAAGATAAACTATATAGATATCTTGTATAAGATAATAGATAGAAATAAAAGAAACGTCTCATAGTCTTGTACAATAGCTACAGCCGAGTAATCAACGGCTTAGTGAAATTAATGATTCCAGAAACTGAAACTTAGTCAAATATGAATAAATAAATGACTTAGTTGATGCTCAATGCTCCTTATAGGAGTGGCAAGGAGAGAAAAAAAAATATTAACATTACAAAAGGAAAAGTGGGACTTTTGACTCACTTGAAAAAAACAGAAGTGCCATGGGATATATATAGAAGTCCATGGGATATATAGAAGATAATAATAAAATTTAAAAAAAAAATTTAGAAAAAATTTCTTTTTAACAAAACAAAAAATTCGAAACAAATTAAAGATTACCCATTACAATTTACAATTCATAAACAATTATAAAATATTCCTGCTTCTTATAATAAAATATTTGTTTGGCTTTCTTTATTTAAATCTATAAAATGACATTTTAAAATTATTAAAAACATTTTGTTTGTATTTTATGCATATATGGGTATGTATGTATGTCAAATAAAATTTATTAAAAAAAAAAAATCAATTCGAAGAAATTAATGAATGAAAAATAATTTTTTTTTTGTTTTTTTATTTTTTTTCTTTCCCTTTACTCTTTCGTAATGTATCATAGTTTTAAAAAATAAAAATATTTCCAATTAAAAATTATATCTATACTGTATATATATTATAGCTATGTATATTTTATTTTTTTTCTATAATAGAACACATCCAACACAACACTTTAAATTGAATGCGTTTGTTACACATCATTTTTCTGGAAAAATATTTATATTAATAACTAAGCTCAAAAAGTTCAAAAATAGTATAACCAAGATTCAGGAAAATGTCCATACAAAAAAGGAACGGGTTACTTCAATAGTTCCTCAATGTAACAATCAAAATGCAATTACATTGACACCAACAGATGACAGTGACCTAAAGCTGATAAAGTAAAAGTATAAAATTTAATTCATGCTTCCAAAGAAGTATATATTTTTTTAAGGTCAAAAAAAAATCAGCAGTCTCCACCACAGGACCGACCGCCACTACACAAAAAGTACAATGCCAAAATTTATAGATTTTTTACATAATAATTTATATCAAAGCAAAATAACTTCTAATAATTTACTTGTGTACATCCTCTTTACTTGTCTAACAACTTTTTCTTAATAATTTTTCTCACAAAATTTTTCTGTTACGAAATATTCTTAAAAAACTTAAAAAGTACACTAATAAACTACCACTTGCGGTTGTTTGATTTGCTCCAAAAGCTTATCAATCCGAGATATTTACGTCAAAACCTTAAATATGAAATTTCAAAAACTTCCGCTCAGTCGTTTAAGCTGTACACGTGCCCACAGACATACCCACACACGCACCCACACACACACAGACGGACATCATGCTGAAAATTTTTTTACAGCCTTCTCCACACCGGAGTAGTGCATTTTTGCGAAAATCTCGGGTACAAATTTTTAGTATGAAAACAATACCTACCTCATACAATAATGTATGCGGTCGGTAAAAAGAGGAAAAAATGTGTAAAAACAAAAAACCCTTTTTAAGGCATAAGCTATAAAGCAACATTGTTTCTTCTATTACCTACCAAACAAAAAATATATATATGCCTACGTAAAATTTAATTCCTATTTACAAACAAATACATTTTTTTTAATTTCATAAGAAAAAAAATAATAATAATATGTATTAACAAATTTTTTTCTAAAAAGGCATAATATTTCTAATTTAAGTAATAAAAAAAAAATGTAAATAACTTCTGTCTAAATATTATAATTGCAGTTAATATGAAATTCAAAATAATATGTACCTATAAAACAAACAATAAATCTATAATAACAAAATATATATTATGGTACATACATATTAACTTAAGTATATTATATCATGTATATTTTTCGAGTTATACAAATGTAAAATATATAATAATTAGTGTAGTACATTTAAACATTTTTTAATTGAAATTTAAAACTTAAAAACATAAAACAAAAAGAAAAAAAAATAAAAATAAAATATGTGTTAACAAAAAAATATGTACGTACGTATTATAACGTATATTATAATATAATATCAGTAATGTAAGTATAAGTAATTTGTAAAAAAATATAAAACAAAAAAAAAACAAAAACATTTAAATAATAAAGAATGTTGTAGCCACTTCTTTTGAAAAAAATAAGAAAACTTTTATTCTATTATTGATTACTTAAAACATAAGAAAAATTATAACTACATGGAAAAGAAATAATCAAAAATTTACATACATACTTAACATTATAACAAAAAGAAAGCAATATGTTTACAAACAACATTATGTCATAAATTTTATTTGCAAATGCATTTTTGTTTCATAAGCTACGTTTCTGTTTTGTATCTTTTTTTTAATTTTAAGAAATTTAATGTCAAGAAAAATAAAGTGAAAAAAAGACTTATACATTTAAATAAACTTTATTTGGAAAAAGAAAAATTTATATGTATAAAAAAAAAGAATAAAAACAAAACTTTTTTTATGTTTAGCGGCTCAGAAGAGTGTTTTATCAAGCGGTGGAGGAGTTACATAAATCAACATAACATTGATGTTATGTTCATTTTAATGTAAATGTTAATTCATTCACCTTTTGTAAATTAGGTTATTATAATAACAAGAAATGCAAATTTAGCAGTCCTTTTAATTTGTTTAAACTTTAATTTAATTTAATTTACAAAAAAAAATGTAGCATTTCTTCATAAATATTAAGAATGGCATATTTTAGAAAAGCAAATTTTAATTTTGAAGCATGTGTAAGTTTACGTTTGGTTAATAAAAGCAGTCAAAAGACCATACAACAAATGAAAAGTTGTGTTTTAATATTTTTGCTTCCGAAGAAGTTAAATTCAAAACTCGTCCTGTCCTGTTTATCACGCACGTCCTGTTTATGGAATCATATACCATCAAATTTTCTTAATTTATTTATTATTTTTATGTGGTACGGGAGATTATTAAAGTATTTTGGAGGAGTTGTGCGTAGTAAAAGATTATTTATCCGTAACATATATGACGTAAAAGTTCTGTAACCGAAAAGACTATTGTCTTTAAAAAACTGAAGCAAAGAACTGTGAGCATATTGATGTCTTAGAGGATGTCTATTTATTTATTGATGTCTAATAATTGAATTCAGCATACCTTTAATCTATTCAAAAATATTTACTTTGTATAATCTTAATTCTTTAATTAATCTTATAATCTTACTATAATCGACCCAACATTAGGAATCCAGCAATAACTAATGATAAAACCCATTAGTTCGCTTCAATACGACTTACGACTAGATAAAGGGTTTACCAAATCTTCTGTCCTTTTTACGGAAATATTAATGCGAAGTTTTTTTTTTCTACGTGAGTATGTGGAACACTCGAAAGACATCAATGAGATCAACGCGCGCATTCTCTTTGGTAGCGTTGGACTTTAACTAACTAAAGGCCACCCAACATTAGGTTAAAAGCTATGGTACAATGTACTGTTTGTTTTCGGGATTGAGAAAATAGAAATAAAGTAAATTGGAAAACATAGGAAATTATTGGATGTTGGGAGTTTTATTCAGAAAAAAGTGTTGATGTTTTTCTTGAATTTATGTCGATATCATACACGTTATGATTGCCAATTTAAGGAAATATTTCCGGCGTCAACTTATTCCATATTCGCGCTGTACGCATTACAAACGAATGTCTATGTTCAAAGGTGTACCATTTGGGGATCTTTAAGGTATAGGGATTAGACCTGTGCAGCCCTCCTTGTATCTCGGTTGAAATTTTTGAGAGGAGGCATCTTCTGAATAGGTTACTATACCAACAAAATATCTATAAAACAGATTGTGAACTCCAATAACCGGTCTATGTCTATGAGTTGAGGTAGCAATGGGAGCGTTTATTAAGTGAACATGTTTTGTAGTTTGTATAACTATCGCAATGCTGTTTGACGGGCTTTTGCCCAAATGTTTCCATTGGACTTCATCCTAGACCTGATGAATGATTTATAGATAGTTAACAAATCTAAAGACGAAAAGAAGGCCTTACAGCGATACAGGAAGCTTAAACATTTTGCTGATTCGTTAGCTATCCGAAAAACATGGTTAGACCAGTTCAATTTTTGAATTAGCTCAAGGCTTAAAATGTTCAGGCTTTCAGTATGCTGCCAGGTTTAATTTTGAAATGTGAAGTTAGGTATTCCAGTATTGACTTTACATGAGATTAGGCAGCACTTTGTTTTGGAGATGTTAAAGTAAACTCTTTCGTTCACTTATAGTGAAATTTTTTGCTGCTAAATTGACTAGATGATTGACATTTGGTCTTTTGTTGATTTCGTAAGCAGCAACAAGAGTGCTATGGTCAGCTAGCACTAAAACTATGAATAGGATTGGAAGTAAGAGAGAGTAGATCGTTGATGAAACTGAGAAATACAGTGGTCGAGAGAACAGATTCCTGAGGCACTCCAGCATTTATTAAAAATTTCTCAGATGAAAACTCATCGACTACTCCTCGAATCGAGCGATTCACAAGGAAGTCTCCATTCCTTTTTATAAAGACAGTACCAAGACCTATCCCTTGACACTCTAACAATAAGGCAACATGTCATGCTTGGTCAACAGCTTTAAAAATATCCAGAGCTAGAATATCAGACTCACCCGAAAGGCTGATCTGATGCTGAATTTCCGACTGATTTTTTTTTGTCTCCAGATTTCTTGGGGTTTTCATAACTACCCTTGTTTTAAGATAGATTTTGCCAAGAGAAAAGCGGGTTGGCTGCTGTGTCGTCAAAGGTAGTGATGAATTAAAAGCAAATTACTTGGCAAACAAATTCGCTTTCTCTTTAAAATCCGACACAATGCCTATATAGTTGATCCTAGACGACTCAGAACCACTGCTTTTATAATGATAGAAAGCCGACGTTTTTGAGAATAAAGCCCAATAATATTATTTCAGTAGTCGCATTTGTAGTGAAGTTAACGTTTTTGATTTCCAAAACACAGTGCCAACGAATTAAAGGCTTTGAAGAAGTTATTCAAAACTTCCTAGTTAGCATGAGTGTACCACCATACTATCTTTTTGAGAACCATACTTGGAAGAGTAGCCGTGCCCAGCCGGAAACTTACACACACCAAATAATAATCAGAGCCCCACAGGACAACCAACTGAGACACGAAATTCCTCAGGATGGAAGGACAAAAACAAATCTAGAAGGTAGCCCTCTTCGTCAACATTAATAGGGATTCTTGTTGGACTCTTGACAAGTTATTTTAGATGAAATAATGAACAAAAGAGTTCAACTTATTTCCCAATTGAATTGTTGTACAAAGTTTTTTAGAGATTAGTTTATTAAATTTGGTTAAAAACTAAATGAAATATTATTAACTCATATTAATTAAATGTAAAAAAAAATGAATAAAAATGTTAACTACCAGTATTTTTAAATGCATATTAATAATTTAACTATATTAATTAAACTACCTTAACGCAAAAATAAAATTTAATAATTTATTTAAACCGCTGAATCAAGTAGACGTGCTTTTAATTTAAATTTAAAATTTTTTTTTCTTAACTTTTAAATTTAAATTTTTATTTTCTTTTGAAAACCAAAAAAAAAAAAAACAAGTAACAGAAAGTCGATGCAACCGACTTCTTAATACCCTACACCTGAATAATTACAATTAAATTAAAGATCCATAAGTGTTTTGGCAGCTGCTTTAACTTCCCTTTTCTTCGTTATTAAACCCGAATTTCAGGAACGTAAAAGAGGAACCCCTAACACCCTTGTACAAAATTTCATGTTTCTATCATTATTAATTTCGCTAATATGCTTGTTAGCCCTTTGGAGGCGTGTGCCAGGTACCCGATTTTCCACTCCAATTCATCAAATCCATCCAAGGTACATAAATAAAACATGCCAGAACACCATTGTACTATATTTAAAGGTTCGACTTTTATTGGCTTTGGAGATATGCTCGTTGTGCTCGTCCGGAAGTTTCCAAAATACGAACTCAAGCTTCAAATTCTCTCAAATGTCAGTTTCCAATTTTACAGAAAAGGAAACATAACAGCCTTGTACTAAAAATAAAAGTTCTATCTTTGTTGGTTATGGAGATATACTGCGTTTACTCTGGGGCTCGTTCGTAAGCTTCTAAGATCCATACCCATGGACCAAGTCCTCCCAAATTTCAGAAACAGTGTATCAAATTTAAAGTTTCTATCTTTGTTGGTTTTCGAGATATACCGGTTTTCTCTGAGGCTCGTTTGGAAGCTCCCAAAATCCGAACCAAAAGTCCAAATCTTTTCAAATTTCAACCCATTGCGCAAATTTCGAACTCATAAAGAAAACATGACAGAACACGCTTATACCAAATTTAAAAGTTCTATACTTTGTTGGTTTTGGAGATAATCTCGTTTGCTTCGGGCTCGTTCGGAAGCTTCGAAAATCGGAACTTATGGACCACATCCTCTCAAATTTCAGAGACTTAAATCAAACATGAAGCACCATTGTACCAAATTTGAAGGTTCTATCTTTGTTAGTTTTTCGAGATAATCTCGTTTGCTCTGGGGCTCGTTCGGAAGCTTCCAAAATCCATGAACCAAATACTCTCTTTTACAGAAAAGGAAACATAACAGATCACTCTTATACTAAAAATAAAGGATCTATCTTTGTTAGTTATGGAGATAGTTATTAGAGTTATTCTATCTTTGTTAGTTATGGAGATAGTTATGAGAGTTATTCTCATTTGCTCTGATGCTCGTTCGCAAGCTTCCAAGATCAAAACCCATGGATCAAATCTTCCCAAATTTCAGAAACATAAATAAAACACGAAAGAACACCATTGTACCAAATTCAAAGATTCTATATTTGTTGGTTTTGGAGATAAAGAAAACATGATAGAACACACTTGTACCAAATTTAAAAGTTCTATACTTTTGTTGGTTTTGCAGATAATCTCGTTTGCTTTGGGGCTCGTTCGGATTATTATACCCTACACCTAAAGTATAGGGTATATTAACTTTGGTATGGAGTTTGTAACCATCAAAAGGAAGCTATTTAGATATTCTGAATCAGGATCACCTCCTGAGTCGATTTAACGACGTTCGTCCGTCAGTTCGACCGTTCGCACGATAACTCAAAAACTAGTGAAGCTATCTTGATGAAATTTATACAGTAAGTTACTAATTACGAAAGGAAAGCTAAGTTCGAATCTGGACAAAATCAGTACATGGGTTCGGATTCTGGAAGCTTCCAAATGATTCCGAAGCAAACGAGATTATCTCCAAAACCATTAAAGATAGAACCTATTTTAAACCTAAATATCCACACCTCAACAATATTAACATCAAGAAAAGATCGACATACTCTTAATACGCGAAACTAACAACAAATCCATTTGGATCGTAGAACAACCCTTTTCGGCACATCAACAACATTATATAAGGGAATCAAACTTTATAACACCCTTCAAAGTGATCACAAAAATTAAGCAGCCACATATTCAAAAATGCACTTCAATCATATTACATTACTAATTACCAAACAATCCAAGCGCCATATGATTTGCAGTATATTTTTTATTTTCTTTTCTTTCTTTGTTTATTTTTATTTTTAAGCTATTTTTTGAAATTATTTTGAACTATATTAGTTTTTTGTTTTGATGAATTGCAAAGATGTTTTTCTTTTTATTTTGTTTTATTTTTTTGTTCAGTTTTAATTTTTAAAAATTCTCTTTCGTATTTTTTTTCTTTTTTGTTATATAGCTGTAAAAGATAATGAAATCATGTTATACTTTGGTTTATTATTTGTTTTTTTTTTTAAATTCTTTTTTAAATTTTTTATTATGTGAATTATTGTCATATTTGAAATATTATATTATAAGTACAGCCAAAATATGAACGTAAGCTCAATATGCATTATTTATGAAATAAATATATAAAATAAAATAAAACCTTTAAATTTGGTACAAAGATGGGTTCAGATTTTGGAAGCTTCCGAATGAGTCCCAGGGCAAACGATTATATTACCATAACCAACAAAGATAGAATCTTTATTTTTAGTACAAGGGTGTTCTGTTATTTTCCTTTCTGTAAAATTGGAAACTGACATTTGAAAGGATTTGGACCATTAGTTCGTATTTTGGAAACTAACGAACGTGCACAAGAGCAAGCCAACATATCTTCAAAACCAACAAAAGTAGCATCTTTACATTTAGTACATGGTGTTCTGGAATGTTTTCTTTACGTCCCTGAAATTTGCGAGCATTAGAAGAGAGGATAACTTTGACAAAATTGTACATTGCCGTGTTAATTACATTGTATTAAACTTGTAGGAACTTTAAAATTAATACTAATAAAAAAAAGTTAGAATTAAATAATTCTTATAATTAATAAAAGCAAAAACTAAAAGACTAAAGTATGATGAATTCAATGAAATTCAACAGGCCTAACTGCTCCGTATATGATACAAAAACTGAATTGATTACATGCCACAGTTTTTACAAAAAGCGTTTCCACGGAGTGTCTTTAAACGCTTCGAGAGTAGGTTGGTATTCGGCGTTTCCCGTTCAATATTTTGTATGCGAATCATACTGGGATTATCATTCAAGCATTAAAAAGGTTTTGGACGACATTATAATATCGTTCAACAATCTTAAAGATGATTATACTGGACTCACAACTAAGTGTCATGACACTATCAAAAGCAATCCAGAGCCATTTAATGAAATGGAAAAGGATTACGAGTCCTTTATGCAACGTTGAACTGAACGTCTGAAAGCGAAAACTCTCTTTTAACTTAATTTTTAATTAATTATAACTCCTTTAATTAATTATAACTCCAATTACAGATGACTTCCTTGCGGCATTAAACAATACGAATGGATCCATCAAAACCTTGACGAATGCGTTAAAGCCATAAAGTATTTTAGAAATGCAAAAACTGTTCGATTCAAAGTATAATTAACTACATGATGTTGTGGACGAATTGAATGGATAGATTAGATAATAATCTACATCAATTTTTTAATACTTTTAGATGCAACCAAATGTCTCAAACGGATGAACCAATTAGCAACAGCACTTTTCAAAATGCTGCTATTGGGTTAAATCAATTACTTCTAAAACCGTTGAATATTCAACAAAATTGACCCAAGATGCTATAGATTAGCTCTGTTACATCTTTAGGTAGCATAGTCCATGATTCAAACAACCCATCATGTGCGAATCTTATTATTATTTCTCCAGATAATCTTGAAAATAATTTTTACAAAGGGAATATTACAATGTAGTTCTGTGATTTTGGATCCTTTACCACCTGTATCTCCATCAACATTTTCAATAAAGTATGATCAGCAAAACTCGACGTATCTACATAAACTTCAAGGTCTACATCCACTTCTTCTAATACTTCTCCATCTAAGTTATCATTTAAGAAAGTTCGTTTTGTATTACCAATTGAAAAGGATATTACTACAGGCAGCAAGCAGGAACCAGTTAAGGTTTCAACTAGTTCTAGTTACCGCAGTAAGTTATTCAAAAATTAATCAAATTTAGACTATGTTAATATAGTAAATTGGGAAAGGAAACCGTTTCTATCGGCCTCCTCGTGGTGCTTCCTGGTAACTGATTGTTTCAGGCTAACAGATAGAACGTGTGAGTAGAGAGTTGATAATATGTAGCGAAGGCCTGATAGCATAGCTATCTAGACTCCTTCATGCATATCAATTTCTCGAAGCAACTGCCGATGGTGCTGCCTTGTACCTCATGGGATTAGTTTCCCAAAGGCTGGGAGATGATAACTCCGAAATTAAACTAAAACCAGAAGCGTCTGACTCAGAATGAGCGGCTCCTTGGTCTGCGTCTGACCTCGGAGGGGCGACAAATACTAACCTGGTAGTAGGTATAAAATGCGGTTAAAAATTGACCACATTTCAATTCTATTCCTATCACAAATATTATGAACTCGTATCAAATGTTTCTTATATTAGATCGAACTTTACGGCAACGACCTTTGGCAAGAATTAAGGAAAATGATTTGGTACTCGGACATTGGAATGTTTTGACAATGTTAAAACCATGTAAAATAGTGGAGATAGCCGAAGAATTGAAACGATATAAAATGAATATAGTGGTGCTTCAAGAAATAAGATATAAAGAGCAGAGCGTAATAAAAAGAAAGACTATTACATATATTATAGTGGGGCGAAAGATCTGAAATGAACGGTACAGTCTTTTACATAGATAAAAAAACTAATAAAAGTTTTCTTTCTTTTGAACATGTTAATGATAGGAATTGCTGTATGATACTTTAATGAAAATATCAAAATATAACGCTAATATCAGTATATGCATCAACCGAAATCAGCTCGGAAGAAAACAAAGATCATTTCTATGATGTGCTAGCAAGTACATGTAACAGAATTCCCAAACATGATATGGTCATTATAATGGCCGATATAAGAAGCGCGAAGGTATATATACCAGGTATAAGAAGCGCGAATCAAATCGATCACCTTTTGATAAGCGACATGCCACTTCCGTAATTGATGTAAGAAATTGTAGAGGTGCAAATTGTGATTCTGATCACTATCTCATCAAAGCTAAAATTAGACAAAGAATATCTGTATTAAATACAAAAGCAAAAGGCCAATGCAAAAAGCAAAGCAAAAAGCCAATAAATGGGAAACGGATAAACTGACCCCAGATGAAAACTTGAGAAACGCATACCATATAAAATTGATACGCAAAATAGAAAATATTACTCTAGATACCAATAGCAATGTTAACGAAAAATGGAAAGACATACAAATTGCAATAGTTAAGGAAGTAAAAGAAATGCGTGGTTTGATCAAGAATGCAAAGAACTAATACAATTGAAAAACGAAGCGAGAAAGGAGCTTCTAATACAAAATACATGAACAAATGAAATGATATGCAAGCAAAAAAGAAAAGAAATGGATAAACTAATGAGAAAGCAGAGGAGAGAATCTTTATATAAGCAAATCGAAGAAATTGAAAACAACGCTGAAAGACGTATTAGGAAATTCTACAACAGTGTAAAAATAGAGACATCGTGTTACGAGCCGAAATTAAATGTATGTTTAAGTAAAGAAGGGCATATACTGAATGAACAACAACAGATACTAGAAAGATGGCAAGAATATTTTGATGAATTACCAAATAATGAACAAGTAAGTAACAACACAAGTCATATGGACCAGTTATATTCAGTTGAAAATAAACTTCAAGAACCAACTCTAGAGGAAGTGATAAGTGCTATAAAGAAACTTAAAAATGGAAAAGCAAGTGGAGGAAATACTATAATATCTGAATTGGGAAAATACAGCGGAAAAGAACTCTATATGAAATTCCACGACCTGATAAAAATTGTATGGCATACAGAAATTATTCCAGAAACCAGACAAAAAAGTGTTATTATCCCATAAAAAGGGAAACAAAATGATTGCAATAACTATCGCTGAATATCACTTCTCAATATAGCATACAAAATACTCTCTAATACATTACATAATCGTTTGGACATAATAACCGAAACCATTATTAGCGATTATCAATGTGGTTTTAGAGCAAAATACTTTACTCTGAGTCAGATATTTGACAAATGTAATGAATACTCAAGAGATATACACTGTCTTTTCATAGATTTCCAAAAAGCTTTTGATAATATAGATAGAGCTAAAATTAGTGGTATTCTTGTTAGACTTGGCATCCCAGAAAAGTTAACAAGATTAGCATGTCTAACCCTGACAAACACATCTGCAAGAGTCAAAATTCAAGAAATACTCACAGAATCTTTCAGAATAGAATCGGGAGTTAAGCAAGGAGATGCCCTATCAATATTACTATTTAACCTAGTTCTACATTATGTTATAAAAGAGATAAATACTCAAGGAACTATATTTATAAAATCAATACAAATACGTGCTTTCACTGATGATATTGTAATAATTGCTAAGAATGTAAGAGAGTTGAAAGAAACATTTACACGTTTGAAAGCTGATGCTAGAAATATGGGACTGATAATAAATTAACCCAAAACTAAATACTTGGTAAAAAGCAAATCACATATACCAACACAAGATCTGAAAATTAATGATTATATGTTCGAAGGTGTGTATCAGTTCAAGTATCTCGGATTGTATACAGTAAGATTGAAGACACCGCTGTGGCAATACGGGAAAAAATACAAGCCGCAAAAAGATGTTACTATGCATACTCTAAATTTATGAAATCCAGTCTGTTGTGAAGAAACACAAAGCTTAAATTATACAAAACATTAATCAGGCCAGTTCTAACATACTGATGTGAAACATGAACGCTTAAAACTGCAGGTTGCAGGCAATTGAAAGTATTTGAGCGTAAAATACTTCGAGCTTGAACAATTAACTGCATATAGAACCGTAGTAAGATTCATAAAAGCGCAAAGGTTAAGATGAACAGGACATGTTATAAGAATGCCGGATCACAGAGTAACAAAAAGAGTATTTCTCCATCAAATGCAAGGTGCTACAGGTAAAGGGCGACAAACAAAAAGATGGCAAGACGCTGTTGAAGATGATCTAAGAGAATTAGGAATAAGAAATTGGAAGAGAGCTGCACAAGATCGATATGTATGGAAGAGAATTATAGCGGAAGTTCAGGTCCATCAAGGACTGTAAAGCTATAAAAGAAGAAGAAAATAGTAAATATTGCTCCTAAGAACCTTAGCTTTAAACCTAAATATAAATCTTTCAAAGTTATGGTACGCAAATCCTAAATTTGTGAAGTAATTAATTATAAAAGATGGAAAAAATGGACTATAATAAAAAATTTCATAGACAATTCTAACACTGTTCCACAGAGAAATTTTTCTATACATACAAAAACAGTTCTTCTGAATCCTTTTGCTATTCCTTTTAACAATAAAACAAATATATAATTTCCTACTTATAATGAAAAATCAATTAGCAGTTCCAACTTTATCCAAGAGAACATTTTGAAACCAGTATCTAGCAAATCAACTGATACTGACTTACTTATTAATAATAATAATAATAACAATTGAATTGACACTAATAATAATGATAATAATAACAAATTGTTTGACACTAATAATAATGATAATAATAACAAATAATAACAAATAACTAATAATAATGATAATAATAACAAATTGTTATTATTGTTATTATTATCATTATTATTAGTGTCAATTCAGTAATAATAAAACCCATAATAACGATAATAATAATAATAACCATAATTACACACAATAATAATAATAATTTTTTTTTTTCCGAGGGGGAAAATGCGTTTACGCACAATGTGCCGGACTCCCAACCGGGTTCAGGTGGACTACCGGCTAAAAAAACTCGTAACACCAAGAACACCAGCCCGGTACCGTTTTTCACATTGCTTCAGCCTGAGCCTTATCCGACAGACACAGGGCTCAAACTCGTCGCTGCGGATCTAACGCCTCAGCCTCTGGGTTCTTGGTGCGAAGCGTATTTTGCACGAATTCCGCCACCAGACGCCAGTTTCCTTCTGTTTCAGGCATATACTCGACTATCTTGTCTGGTGACAATGGTCCGAGTATCTGCTCAACTGCAGCTCTGCCATCCGTCCACCGATCACAGTGGAAGATCACGTGTTCTGCATCATCTCTGCCTCTCCCACAATAGAAACATTCAGGTGTCTCGACTCGTCCCATCCTGTGAAGGTATCATCGAAAACATCCGTGTCCGCTTAGGACCTACGTGAGGTAGTAGTTTACCTCCCCATGCTTACGACTAACCCACTTCTTTAACTGCGGCAGAAGCCGAGCGGTCCATCGTCGCTTAGATTCGACGTCCCAGAGCTCTTGCCATTTGTTCATGATGCGGCTTCTCTCTTCCGTGGCCGCTCTCTCTCGCCTGATCTCCGTCCTTCTCCTGTATTTTTTCTTTCCAACGCCAGCAGTCCGACGGGTATAACTCCAGCAATTACGGGCACCGCTGCTTCAGAGACTGTTCGGTAGGAACAGGCGACCTGGGGAGCGCGTCGCTGGACAGAAGCTAGCCCTTTCCTGTACCACGCAAATCGCATTCGATCCCCCAGCCCTCCGCACCATATAACAGCGCCGACTGCATGGTATTCATTGGGAGTCGTCGCTTACTTGAGGTAGGCCAATGAGTATTAGCCATTATTCTGCTCAAGTTCGCAACCATGGCCTCCGACTTGTCAGCCATCCGTCGCAAGTGCTGCCCGAAGGTGAGTTTTTGGTCGATCATCACCCCCAGATATTTAGCAGCAATTTTTGACACGCTCCTCCCCTTCCATAAACGGTAGAATGGTGTCGATCCTCTTTTTGGTTAGAATAACAATTTCCGTTTTGGAGAGTGCTAAAGCTAGTCCTCGACCAGACATCCATGTACTTATTCTCCGCATCGCTATATTTAATTTTATAAACGGTAGAATGGTGTAAATTAATTAATTAAACATAAACGGTAGAATGGTGTCGATCCTCTTTTTGGTTAGAATAACAATTTCCGTTTTGGAGAGTGCTAAAGCTAGTCCTCAACCAGACATCCATGTACTTATTCTCCGCATCGCTATATTTAATTTTAGCTGCGCCAAACCGGTGGTACGGGCGGCTATCAGTACTGCAACATCGTCCGCATAGCCGTTCAAGCTCACTCCTTCAGGCATTTCTAATCGCAGGAGCTCATCGTATGACGCATTCCAGAGGTCAGGTCCTAGGATTCACTCTTAAGCTGCCCCTGCCGTGACCGTCTTAATGCGTTGCTCGTCCTCTGTTTCATACACGAGCGATCTGTCTCGCAGGTAGTCCCGAAAAACTCTCATGAGGTAGTCTGGAACGCTGAACGCCTCTAATGCCTCCAACATATCCACCCACCTTGCAGAATTGGACGCGTTTTTCACGTCAAAGGTGACGAAGAGGACTAACTGTCACGAGTAGTGGTTACCTTCTTCAGCCTTTCTCACGGTTGCTATTTCCTCTTGAATAACTCTTATAGTGGAGCGTCCTCGCCGAAAGTCATACTGTCGTTCGGACAAGTCACCAGCACTCCTTATCGCCAAGATTAGGCGAGACTGCACTAATTTAGATAGCGGACGATTTGCCGATGGAACCATTACGTCACCTTTGCCTTTGTTAATCAGCGCAAGGCGGGCAGTTTTCCACCGTTGACAGAAGGTTGGGGTAATGAGACAGGAATTGTACATTCTAAGCAGGAGGTGAGGTGTTGCACGGTACGCAGTTTTCAGGGCTTCTGGGGGTATCCCATCGGGTCCGACAGCTTTGCGGTTACGTAAAGGGTCCACTGCAACTCCCAGCTCTTCGCCAGTGAAGAGGGGAATATCACCTATTTCTATTTCAGGGGTCTTTTCACGAAGTGGGTGTAATGGGAAAAATTCGTCAACCATCCGCATAATCGTCTCCACACTTCGTTTCTTCGGTTAATGGTGTACCGGAGCAACTTCTTTGCCACCTTATGTTCCGCGGAGATAGTGTTTGCCTCCTGAAGATTCCGCGCCCTTTGTGCTCTCCGTCTAAGCCGAAGGCAGAGTCTTCTGAAATCCGCAATCTCCTCAGTCCACCAATAAACCGGAAGTCGACGTGATCCCGGTCTGTGCCGAGGCATGGACAACCCACAGGCGGTGCGAATAAGACCCATTGTTTCTTCCACAACAGCTTCTGCTTGTTCCCGGGCTCTGCTATTAGTTGAGTGTTCTACTATAAACCAAGCGTCTCGAAGTATTGAGCCTTGGTTTATAGTAGAACACTGAGAAAGTATCTGAGAAGTATCTAGCCTCATGAAGCCTTCCGACGTTCCACCGCCCTAGCTCTTGTCCAGCACTCCGGTATGGGTCTGACCTCTCCCGAATGCAGAAAGTGATGTACTGGTGATCACTTCCGGTATAGTCCTCCAGTACGCTCCAACCCTCTACTAGTGAGGCGAGATCCTCCGTCGCGAATGAGATGTCGGGTATAGTCTCCCTATACACTGGGCGGCGAAATGTCGACGTACAACCAGTGTTTAGAACAACTAGTTCCCTTCTGGCCTCCATGTTCGAGATATATATAGAGAGTTTGTTTTGGACAAGGCACTTATAGCACTTGGTTGCGGTTGCCCTCTGCCTGGCTCTGCAGCTGACGAATCTCATTTTTATGTGCTGGATTTTTATAAGTTGTTGCGCGCCCTTTGTCCCTATGGTCACTTTTGCCATTTTTTGTGCCCTTCTGTTATAGTCGGTTACCGAGACTTTGAAACTCGCGGTCCAACCGTCCAAAACTTCTTTTATGGCGTTACTCACCTCCTCCGAGGTGGTAAGGTCATCAAGATCTCTAATATCCACCGTCTCCTTTGGTTCTAAACTGCACACGCTTGCGTTCTCCCCAGTATAGCTTTGAGGGACTCGCCAAATGCAGCTTTATTTCCCGTTCCGGCCTCTAGTTCCACTGGGACTTCTCCGACCCGCGTCTTACAAACCGCTCTTATCTCTGTCCCCGTGCTCTCAGCGTTAACTTCTTTCCTGATAATGCGTAGTACTTCAGCATAAGATTTGCCTTGGGCTGGTTTAATCAGGATTGCCTCCCGATCAAGTCCTCTCTTTCGTGCTCCCTTATTAGTACTAGCTTTCTCCCCGACTGCAGCGGTGATATTCCTCAGGACTTTACTCCTGGCTTTTTCTTTCCTCTCTCTCTTTTTTTTCTAGGTACGACCTTGACCCAGGTACTGGGTGTCTCCTGCAACTATTCCAATTCCTTCTTCTGATCCTTCTCCTGCTCTCTATCCTCTCTCTCTTTTCTTATTTTTCCTTTTTCATTCAATAGCGGGCTGTTGAATGAAACCTCGGTCCTCGCTTCGTGTTTTGGGAGGCACTAGCCACTATCGCGTCAGTAAGCTCATCTGGTGCGGCCAGCCCGTTTTTCACGTCCATTGATATGTTTTTTTGCCTACTAGTTGCAGCCCGCATGTAACCGATTATAGTCTGGCGTAGCATCTGCTCCCTCCTTTCTACGTCGTCATTGATTTGAGACATGTTTCTCCGTTTTGGAGAACTCGCTACCACCGCCAGAGGCAGCGGATAATAATAATATTAATAATAATAATGAAAATAATAATACTAATAATAATAATAATAACAATAACAGTAATAATCAAATAATAATAGTAATTTTATTATTTTTTGATAAAAAATAATCCATTATAATTACTTTAATAATCCATTATAAATGCGCTTAAAGGTGGTGTTAAAATAACAATAGGTTGTGTTAGAATGACAAAACAATCACTAACAGAGGACTGCTAATACGCTTTATCAGTTTTAGAGATGAGAGAATTCTTCTGAATATAAAAACTTTTCCTTCCTCATTTACATAATGGTTCATATAATCGTGTTATAGAAGGTAAACCAAGAACTCATTTATCTGTTTCCATTCACGATGAGGACCTACCACCAAACTTCAAAGATTTGTATCATCTTTACCTAAGATACCCCAAAGATACAGGATTCATAGCAAAAGAGGTCGAGGATGATCTTAAAGCTTATCGTAGTCACTCCGACAGTAACTACTATGATCACCTCAATCGATCTCGTGAGAACTATAACAAGTTTTTTTCGTCGAACCCCAAGTAAATATACAAGCGTTGACACATCTTCTAATAATATATCTCTAACGTCAAATCTCATCTCTTCATCTAAAAATAAAATAAAAACTTCTCAAACACAACTATCGTGGTATGCTCGAAAGTTAAAAAAACTTTATGTTGATGCTAAGTCACGCAATTTTAATGTACTAGCTATAACTGAAAATATATAGCTTAACGAATAGTTTAGAAACAAATAAATCCTTTATGGTAATTGTTCCATTTACAGGAAAAATCGTAATTATCACTTTACAAATAGTTCGCGAGGTGGTGGTGTATTATTTTCCGTAAGTAATAACTGACCTAGTGTACCATTAATCACTGTACTTTTCAATAATTTCAACACCTATTTATTAAAATTAATTGACATACGAATAATTTATACTTAGGTTTTTCCCTCCGAACTTTGACAATTTCAAATATCCTAAATTTCATAGTGTATACCATAATATTATTTCAAATATGCACTAGATTTTCGTTTTTGGCGATGTCAGTCGTCCGGTTTTTTTTTTTAAATTGTTGACGAACTTACATAACTAGATTGATTTCGGTCTTAATAGCGAGTTTTATCGTAATGATTTAGAGCAGATTATTAGTTATCCCAACAATAATAATAAATTGTTAGATCTTGCATTTTCAAATGTATATCATAGAGTGGTGGCAAAGCTGGCTGATGTTGCAGATAATCTTTTTACTAGCACTAATCATTATAACGCAAACATATTTGAGTTCTCTACTATCTTCCCACTCTCTGGCAAAACTTAAAATAACGAAATTGTGTATGATTTTCGCAATGCTGACTATCAAAGCATTAATATTGCTTTATTATCTACCAACTGGGACGAACTGTTAGCACAACAGGATATCAACTCATAAATCTCTATTTTTATTTAAAACTTTTTAAAATTATAATGAATTTAAACTGATATCATACAGACTACGAAAACTTCACTACGAAAACTGCAGAAACTGGCAAGAAATTAATTAGTGATCTCAAACAATTTTTCGAATTTGTCAACATAAAATGAAAAATATTCGGCTACCCTAATTCGGTTAATTAATAACACTTTTTTCTCTTGCCCAAAAACAATTTGAAATTTTTTTTCCGACAGTATTCAAAAAGTTTAACGTCCAAAAGTGCAATTTGATATCTCTGCTACTTTTTGATTTAACATCTCAAATTTGTTAATCACAAATCTGTATGGTTCCGAAAGTGACATTTTTGAGGCTATTATGAGCCTTGATACAAAGAAGGATCCTGGATCTGACCTAATCCCTCCCGTCTTCTTATATAACTGTGCTCATTATCTCATTCCACCTCTTCATTTCATTTTAAAAAAATCGCTTTCGAATGCTATTTTCCCACATATGTGGAAATGCTCTCATTTAACTCCCATCTACAAAAAAAAGGGAGATATCATCAGTAGGAAACTATCGAGGTATAGCTATATCTTGTCGGATATTCTAAAATATTTCGAAAAAATTGTTGTCGATAAAATTACTCCTATAATAAATGCAAAATTTAACGAAAAGCTACACGCTTTCAGAAAAGGTCGTTTCACTACAACGAATCTTATGTTATACACATCTGAAATCCTGAATAAAATGGAGAAAGTATATCAAGTTGATGCAATTTACACTGCTTTTAGCAGGTCTTCGATCGTGTAGATCACTACACTTGGCTAAAAAAACTTACTTCTCGACTTCTTTTCTGGCATGGCTTAACTCTTATTTATCAGGAAGGACCCAAAATGCTAAATTTCAAAGTATATTGACCAATATAATCGAAGTATTCTTATTTAGAGCTACTTTTGTTCAATATATTTAATTCTGATCTTTCAAAATATTTGGGTGCTATACCTCAAATTGCCTTTGCTGATGACCTAAAAATATAACAAGTCGTAAACAATAGTTCTGATGCAACCTTACTTCAATCAAGTTAATCAACATTATAAGATTGGCACACAACTAACAAATTAGAACTTAATTTGCAGAAATTGAAGGTAATTTGTTTTATCCGTAACGATCTAGTGTAGTACACTAATACAAAATAAATAATTTAATCCTTGAAAGGGTGTTTAGTATTACTGATCTCGGAATTCTTCTTGATAGTAAACTTGAATGTAATCTCCACTATGACCACTTAATTTCAAGAGCAATTAAAATGTCAGATTTCGACTATGACTTTCGATGTCAGATTCGACTACCTATCATATTCCTGATTTTAATTTTTTTGCAACATGCAATAATAGTTATGCTTCAGGTGGTGTTGCTTTATTTTTTAGAAATAACTTAAATTGTGATATTAATTGGTTTAATTTAACTTGTGCTGATATAATTAAATTAGTGTGCGTTCTGGATGAATTTAAGGATTGTTTTGTAGGTGTTTACAGGCTTCCATCATGCAATATTAATATGTGCATAAGTAAAATTTCAGTTTTTTTAAACAACATTAAAAGCAGCAATGTTATAGTTTTGGGTGATTGAATATAGATATTTTAAGTAGTTTTAAAAATGTCGATGATTATAAATTTATGATATCACATTTTGGTTTTTTGGCTCTTATAACTACTACCACTAGGTTTTCTAAGTTTAGTTCTACTTGCATAGATCATGTTTATTTTAGGTTACATAAAAATAGCTAACATTATTTAAAAGGATAGGTATATGATATTAATATAATTGAATTTCTAAATGTAAAAAGTTTAACTAGTAAAGATAAATATGTGAATATAACTACTGAACGTATTGATTTTCGGAAATTATCTTCTTTACTTTTTGTTGCATCATGGTCTGAGGTTTATTTTAATTCTGACACATTTACTGCATATGATAAATTTATTTTTATTCTGTCAAAATACATTAATGAATGTACTTCATCAAATTCTTTTAGTTCTAATAAGTTCAAAAAAACTCAAAACCTTGGATTTCAAATAATTTGCTTAAATAAGAAAATTAAAATGCGAAACAAGATGAAATCGAAAGTCAAGAGAAATGGTACTAACATTAGATTAATGAAATACTATTTAAAACTATGTAAAGATATAAATCGTGCTTTTGTTAATTGTAAAAATAATTATTTTTAAAATAAATTTGAGTTTTATAAGAACAATACCAAGAAAGAGTGGCAACTTGTAAATTGTATTTTAAATAAAAATGATCGCTCTAATGAAATTACGTTAAAATTAGATAATATTACAATTCATGACACAAAAACAATTGCAGATGTGTTCAACTTACAGTTTACGAACTTTCATAAAAAAAATTCTGTTAATATCTCTAACTCATTTACTCATAACTTACTTAATGATGAAGTGTTTCGTGATTCCAGTTTCTTTTTTGAGCCTGTAAATGCTTATGAATTACTTAAAATCATAAATAGTTTGAAAAATTCTAATTCAAAAATAGCAGATGGTTTAAATAGTAATATCTTCAAAAAATTTAATTTTATGTCTTTGATGTTTTGATGCATATTTTCAATCAAAGTATTTACTCTGGAGTAAACAAGTTAAAAATTGCGGAAGTAATTCTTCTTTAGTAAAAAATAAAGCAGAAACTATGTGTTGCTTTGTATTCTGTTTTAGGATAATACAACCGAAGTTGGATGAACTGAAAATTGGATTAAAAACAGGGTGTGTACGTATATTTTACCGTAACATCTTAATTACAAAAAATTCGTATTGGATATAAAATTTCTTGATTCTAAAAGAAAAACATAAAAAATCATGATTTTAAACATACATATGTATGTATGTATGGATATCTTTGGTAACGAAAAAATGACAAAACATTTAAAAATTAAAATTCATTTAAATTTAATTTTCGTTGGAAACTGCTGTACTCAAATTTATATGAGTTTTATAAATTACATTCAAAAATATAAAATTTTCAATAGCAAGAACACTTAATAGAAAAGATTTCTAATATTAGTAATATACAAACAGTCATTCATGTCGTTCATATATAAATACAAACAATTTAATAGAGAAAAACAAAACCAAGCAACATTCCCTTACCGATATCAATTATCAATATCATTCATCATAATGTTTTCAACGCTGTTGCTTATCCACTAGACCACCGAAGCCTCAAGTGTGTTCTATTATAGAAAAATAAAATTCCACACACTACGTATTATAACTTACACTGAGGTTTGAATACAAATATGTATTCGTACATATATTTTTTATACGATTTTTCTATTACAAAACGTATATTATAATAATCATTTCATATTAAGTTTCATATTCATGTTTCATAGTATTAACAAATAAGTAACCAATAAGTGTAAACTAAATTTATTCTATAATAAAAATAATAAAAAATGCACTTAATGAAAAAAAATATATGTATATAAATATAAAATATACTTATAAATAAAATATACTATATATTATATACATTGGCTTATGTTTGGTTGTAGCAAATAGAAATAAAAATAAAAAATTTCAAAATAGATAAAACATCATAGGTACGATCAATTTTTAAATATTGTATTTGTAATTAAATTAGTAATTTACATTTATAGGTTACTTATGGGTTAATACTATGAAACATATAATATGTTATATGATATTTATTACTAGTATATGTTAATGTAGATTGTATAATAGAAAAATCGTATCCAAATATGTATTTGTATTCAAAACTTAACGGAATGTTATAATACACACACTACGTATTATAACATTCATTAGGCTGAAAGCTACTAAATATAATTATAGATTTTACTTATAATATTTTTTTTTCCTTACTCCTACAAGGAGCATAGGGCATTCACTAAGTCATTTATTATTCATATTTGACTAAGCTTCAGTTTCTGAAATCATTATTTCACTAAGCCGTTGATTGTTCGGCTGTAGCTATTGCACAAGACTAGGCGTTTCTTTAGTTCTACGCCATTTATTATCTTACTCAAGAATTATATTTTATTATTATTTTATCATATATTACAATATTATATTAATTATAACTTTTATATGACATATATACTTATTTTTAATTTAATTATACATATTAGACTAATTATATATTATAAGAAAAATCTATATTATTTTATTAATCTATATGACCCAGCCGGGTCCATTGGCTGGATTTATTTATAATATTAATAGTTCTGAATGCTTTGGAAAGTAATTTAGAATTAACATTCTTGAATCAAAGATTTAACCTATTTATATTATTTTCACAGTATATTAAGAAAGATGAAAAAAAAATAAAACGAATAGATAGACACAGATAGATTGAAATTTGAATAAATGTAACGGTTAAAAATTGTTTAATTGTGCGGTTCCAATTATAAAAATAAAAAAAATAATAAGAAAATAATAAGACAAAAATAAAAAATTTTTGATAAGAAAATAAGAATTGAGTTGTGAAATAATACAATAGGTATGAGAGAGATAACAATCACCCCCTTCGACGTTATTTTCGAAAATTCCCATATTTCTCCTGCAATTTTCTCATGTAGAAAACGTTGTTCCCTTTGTGAGAATATCTGCTGGCATTTCAGTTGTTCTTAAATATTTTATAACAACATCTCTGTTTGATATTGCTTTTTTGATAAAATGGTGTCGATATCGATGTTTTTATTTCGGTTGTTGATGATGTTGTTAACTGCCATAAGCTGTGCACTTTTATTGTCGTTGAAGATTATGATAGGCTCGGAAATTTTGAATTCCAGTTCATTTAAGAGTTCCTTTAAATAGTCGGACAGCCATATTATATCTTTTAGGAATTTTTCGAATATATTTTCTATGTGTTAATACAAAACTGCTATCTTCTTTTTGTTCTATTTCTATTCTTAGACAATATTTAGCTAAACCCAAACATTTAATTTTGAAATCTTTCTCAAGTTGTTCTTTAAACCATCTCACTAAGTGTTCATTATCTGTAGTCACAATTATATCATCTACGGAAACTAGTATTACTAATTTACCAATTTCAGAGCTTTTCTTATATAGGCATGGATCCATTTTTAATGGTTTAAAATCATAACTTAAAAGTTTCGTATTTAGTTCTGTATTCCACGCTTTCCAACTTTGTCTCAATCCATAGATCGCTTTATTTAGTTTTAAAATTTTATTATTTAGTTCTGATTTTTCAAATTGTTCATAAAATTGTGGGATGTTCTTATAAGTAGTTTCTTGTAAGTTTGCATTCAAGTATGCGCTCACTACATCAAATTGGTATAATTTTAATTCTAGATTGGCTGCAGCCATTGCTGTTAGAGTTCTTAATGATTTAATTTTCGCTACCGGTTCATATGTCTCAATAAAATTTAATCCTTTAATTTGTGAGTATCCTTTTTCAACTAATCTTGCTTTTCGAATTATAAATTTTCCATTTTCATTAGTTTTTTGTGTACCCATTTCATTAGTTTTTTGTGTTTTGAATACCCATTTTCATCCAACCGGCTTCATTTCTCTGGTTTTTTCAACAATGGTCCACGTGTTATTTTTCTTGTGGGAATTTAGCTCACGTTCAATGGCTTTTTCCCAATCCTCTTTATATGGATTGTTTTCAATATCGGTCACGGTTTTTTTTTAATTTTGTATGTACCTATTTAAACCTGATTCATATCAAGTTCATGATTAAATTAATTAGTCATTTTAGTCATGATTTTAGAAATACAACCGCAGAAAATACACCTGTTTCATGTTTCAATTAAAAAAGAATTAAAATAGCTTGAAGTAATCAAATTAATGTGCATTTAATTAACATTTTTTAATTTTTATCGTTAAACCATACACCTACACAACCGCACAACCATATATATTACATTCCAATATAATATGTATAGTCTATTCAAAATCGAAAATCGTTGATACATGCTTCCAATAACGTTGTCGGGGTCAGAATCGGTCCTAGAGGTCCACTTTGGTTCTTGCTACTGCCAAAGGGTCCCTTTTAAATCATACTACCAAAGCACTAATTCCATCAAATTTTTATAATGTTCAAACCTTCCATCTTGAAATCCTAAATCTCCGAACTTGGGCCCTTATGATGTTATTCCAGTTCTCCGAACCTGCCGAATTCCCAACTTTCCCTTTTCCAAATCTCTAAACTTGCTGAAGCTTCTACGCTTATAATATCATACCAAAGTCTTAAACCCCCTACCCTCAAAACTCTTTAAACCCACTTAATTATTTAATTTTTAAATTTCATAACCCATATTCTCACACTCTAGTCCTAAATTCAAATCCCTAATACCCATCATTTAATCATATACATAATATATATTTTCCGTATAATAACTTGTTTTTTTTCTAAGTATGAATGTATTCTGTATTAACTTGTAATAGAATTTTTCCAAGCTTTATTACATTTATATATTGCACACATAAATAATTGCAATAATACTAATTTCAAGATTAACCAGTAGGTACATCATCTTCATCATCATGTCAACGTATGGTGTGATTTAAACTTTAATAACTTAGGAGAGTATTCAGATTTGTACTTAAAAACGGACGTTTTACTACTAGCAGAAGTATTTGAAAAATTTCGTACAAATTCCTTAGAAACACATAAGTTAGATCCTGCTCATTACTACACTCTTCCTGGCTATACTTGGAACGCTATGTTATTATATACACTGTAATAAATTTAGAATTACTGACAGATATAGATATGATTATGTTTATTGAAAGAGGAATACGTGTAGGTTTAAGTCACGTGTTCAAAACGCTACTCTGAAGCAAATAATGAATATTTAGCTGGATATAATCCATATAAACCAAAAAATATTTAATGTAAAAAGATATTATTAATCAGTACGGTTATGGAATGACACAATTTTTACCAACAGGGAATTTTAAATGGATTCAACCATGTGATTTTTCAATAGATAATATTCAGACAATAGAAAACGACTCACCAAAAGGTTACATTTTTGAAGTCGATTTAATTTATCCGAGAGAGTTGCACGATTTAGATACCGATATACCGTTTTGTGCTGAAACTATATGTCCCCCGGTTCAAAACAAAAAAAACTACTTGCAACTCTTAACAATAAAGAAAAATATGTCATTCATTATAGAAATTTAAAACAAGCTTTAAAACATGGCTTAAAGTTAAAAAAAAATTCACAGGATTCTTGAATTTGATCAACCTGCATGGATAAAAGCTTATATTGACTTAAACGTAAGACTAATAGCACAAGCTACAAATTAAATTGATATTGAGCTTTTTAAACTTAAGAATAATGCAATTTTTGGAAAATGTATAGAAAACGTGAGAAAATATTGAAATGTAAAACTAGTTTCAAATTGGGAAGGAAGATACAACGCCAATTCATTAATTTCTTCGCTTTTTATCAAAAATAGTACAGTTTTTAATGAGAATTTAGTAGCTATTGAATTATTTAAATCTGAAGTATACTCTTGTAAGCCTATTTATGTTGGTTTCTGTGTTCTAGAAATTTCAAAAACGCTAATATATGAATATCATTACAATTACATGAAACCAAAATTTGCCGAAGATTGTAGTGTATTGTATGCAGATAGTTTAATTTATGAAATTTTTAATTTCAAAATTTACCAGACAATAAAAGAAGATTGTAATTCGATACTAGTGATTATCTTTTGAATAATATTTGGGGAATACCAAGAGTTAATAAAAAAGTTGTAGGCCTAATGAAAAATGAGTTGAATGGACAAATAATGTCTCATTTTGTTGGATTAAGATCTAAAATGTATGCAATCAAAGTTGAATATAAAGAAAACTGAAAAAAATTAAAGGTGTTAAAAAAACGGTTGTAAAAAAAAAAATTTGTTTTGATGATTTTGTAAATTTTTTGAATAATTCTGTCGATAAGATGGTTAAACAAAATTTAATAAAATACTGTTGTTAGTATTACCCAATCGAAACTAGCTTTAAACGCGTTTGATGATTATTATAATACATTACCATGGGCTTATTATGCAAGTTTTTTTTGTAAAATATAATAAAGAATTTAAAAATAAATTTTTTCTCTTTCTATTTATAATTTTTTGAAAAATCACACAAGAAAATATGTATAAGGAACCTATAATATTGTATTATGTAAATCGTAATGGTTTGAGGTGTGCAACGTATTGAACTCAATGTTGAAAACGCAACTGGAAAGTTGTTGAAAAGATTTATTGTGTTAACAAAGGAATTTATGAATAAATTTAATTTAGTTCCTGGTAGCTACAAATAATAATTCAAGGTACATATGTAATTATTTAAGAAATTACATGATAATTGACATATTTATATTATTGCATTTAGATATGAACTAATAATTACTTAGTTTTTGCAGTATTTAATTAATCAGAATACAAATTCCTCAGAATAAAGAAACTATTCATGCATTATAAAAAAAACAGTAGGTATATCATGCTCTGAAAATTCAAAATAGTTCTTTACTTAACTTTCAAAAACGAATAAATTTGAAATCAAATCCAATTCAAAATATAATTTGAAAATGGTAAGATATTTTTTTAATCAATATTATCTCTGTTATCCTTATTATTTTCAATATTCTAGGTTTTCATTAATGAATTAATAGCGTTAGGTAAGGCTGACCAAGAACTTTTTAAAAATATTGATATCGTCGCCATAGACAAGATGTATAAAGTTATAACGTTTAAATTTTTAGATGCAAAACGAGGGCAAAAAGCACTACTTTGTGAGGTAAAGTACCCGTTCGATAATGAAAAAATAACGTTTTACATGCCGGACAGATTTAGCAAAAAAGTGTCAACAGATTCGGAATTAAACGAATTAAACAAAGTAGACTTCTAATTAAGTTCTTGGGAAGAGACGAACCGAGATGGAACATGATTCATTAGAGCTAATACCAGTGACGAGTATTAATTCCCAAAAAAACTGTTGAAACAAAAAAACAAAGACCTTACTATTTAATAAAAGAAAAAAAATTCAATTTTAAATTGTAAAATTGTTTGTATTTTATATTTCTCGAAAGAAATATTTTTCAGGCTAATCCATTTAAATCACTGGGAAATTAAGTTGACAGTTAAGAGAAAATTGATTACAAAATTTTAAGCTCGCTAAAAAAAAAAATTTTTTAAATTTTAATTAAATAATTACAATATCAAAAAATTTGGAAATCTATTTTAATTAAAAATTACTAAAATATTACCATAAAATAAATTCGAGTTATAACAAACTAGGCGATAAAAATACGTAAAATTAAAAAACAAAATACGCATCCATATTAACTTTGGCGGCAAAATTATACATATTTGGAACTCCATTATTTGAATAGAATTATTGGAACTCCACTATTGGAACTCCATGATTAGAATGAATGCTTTGTAATTGTGGGTGATGATGACTCCACAGTCGCTTCTTCACTTAATACAAAAGAAGCTACATCACAAAAAATCACCGATTTCCACCATATAACTCCAGCTGATTGTTCGGTAAGCTTACGAGCCTCTGTGGTTAATCAGCTGGTGTCTGTGGTAAAGGAATTTCATCGTTCATTTAATTTCTTCAGTAATCGGATTGACGACCTACTAAAAATAAATAAAGGAATACAGGAAGAAAACACCGAAATTAAAATTAAATTAAATGAAGCTGAAATTAAAACTAACTTATTGAATAAGCGACTGAATTATGTAGAGCAATTGTTAGATGAAAAGCAGCAAACAGCAAACAAAAACAATATAATAATAGCAGGCTTACCATCAAAATTAAGTAATCCGAAAGATGTAGTTTTTAACCTAAGTAAACACATGCAGGCAAATATCACAATTCAGGACATCAACTCGGTTAGTGAACTGCAGCCTAAAATAAAAGCCAAAGAAAATATAATGCCAAATACAAATCTATACCTTTTGGAATGTAAATCCGATGTTGGCAAAGCTGAAATAATGAGCAAGAAGAAAATAACAGGACACATATACACATCAGAAATTGGTTTAGCGGAGAAAGGCAATCGTAATATATTTTTTCGAGAACACCTTGCACAACTCCAATCAAGACTGCATTACGAAGCCAGGTAAATTAACAACAACAGCAACTTCAAATACTTATGGATTAAAAACAAGTAAATGTAACAGTAAGTCGATGCAACCGACTTATTAATACCCTACACCTGAATAATTCGAATTAAATTAAAAATCCATAAGTTTTTTTGGCAGCTGCTTGAACTTCTTCCCTTTTCTGTCTTATTCAACTCGAATTTCAGGAACGTAAAAGAAGCATCCTCTTGGGATATGCTTGACATCTTTGTATAAAACTTTAAGTTTCTATCTTTATTAATTTCGAAGATTGTTAGTCCTTGGGAGGTGTGTGTCAGGTACCCGAATTGCCACTCCAATTCATAGAATCCATGTCAGGAACATAAAGAAAGCATGCCAGAACACCATTGCACTAAATTTAAAGGTTCTACTTTTGTTGGTTTTGGAGATATGCTCGTTGCTCTTGTGCTCGTCCAGAAGTTTCCAAAATACGAACTCATGGTTCAAATTCTTTCAAATGTCATTTTCCAATTTTACAGAAAAGGAAACATAACAGAACACCTTTGTACTAAAAATAAAAGTTCTATCTTTGTTGGTTGTAAAGATATACTCGCTTGCTCCGGGACTCGTCCGGAAGCTTCCAAGATTTGAACCCATGGACCGAATCCTCACAAATTTCAGAAACATAAATCAAACATGAATTAACACCAGTCTGCCTAATTTAAAGGTTATATCTTTGTTGCTTTTGGAGATAATATCATTTGCTCTGAGGCTCGTTCGGTAGCTTTCAAAATCCGAACCCAAGGACCAAATCTTCTCAAATTTCAGAGACATAAATGAAACATGAAAGAACACCATTCTGCCAAATTTAAAGATTATATCTTTGTTGTTTTTGGAGATAATCTCTGGGGCTCGTTCGGAAGAATTTCGTTTGCTCCGGAATCATTCGGAAACTTCCAGAATCCGAACCCATTGACCGATTTTGTCCAGATTCGAACTTAGCCTTCCTTTCGTAATTAGTAACCTACTATATAAATTTCATCAAGATAGCTTTATTAGTTTTTGAGTTATCGTGCGAACGGACGGACGGACGGACATCGTTAAATCGACTCAGGAGGTGATCCTGATTCAGAATATATATACATGTCCATATCTAACTGACTTCCTTTTGGTGGTTACAAACGCCATAACAAAGTTTATATACCCTATAATGTAGGTGTAGGTGTACATTATCCACATTAGGAAAACCGAATCTTCCAAGGTTTTTAAAATTAGAAACGACAATGATATTTTATATACTAAAAATAATATTAATTGCATTTTTAGTAACTACTAAAATTGTTTTAACTTTAAATATTAACAATGTTTTACATCAAAAACACTTTTTTACAAAAACTTTTACACAAAAGCACACAAATTACATTACTAAACACTTTAAATTAAATTTTCTAACAATATATTTTTATATTACTAACTTAGATATAAATTTTGTTTTTATTCTTACTCAACTTACATACATTTTTACACGCATACTACATATTAAACTACATGCAAAGCATACTAAAATAATACATTATTTTTATACAATTTCAATTATTTTATTTATTTAGTTTTAACTAACAAAAATACTTTATTCTTTCATTTAATAATTTTCAATTTAAATAGCCAGTTAGTTTCATTAGAAATTTTAATTAACAATTTACTTATTAATTACGTTAATTTACTAATAAAAAACACAATTATCGTAGAATTATCTAAAATATAAATATTATATTGTTTTCTAACTTTACTAACAAAAAAAAGGTTAGGTAAAATATTATTTACTACACTTTTCATTTTAGTAACTACTCACAATTATGTAATTTTTATTTTTACTTTAATTTACAATTTTAATTTTATTAATAATTCACTTGGTACCATTTTAATCTTATTTTATGATTTACTTTTTATTTACTTTTTTCATTTTTCGATTATAATTTTTATAATCATGTGTCAAATCATGTGTCAAAAAAAATTTTTTATTTTTATTTTTTCAACAATTATTCAGTGATTGTTTTTTTTTTCCTTTTATTTTTGTACTTTTGATTTTTTTATTATTTTTCAACAATCAACAACAAAATGGATTATTTCTTAATCTAATTATTTTCTTTATTGATTTCGATTGTTATTCAATAATTACTCTTGTAATGCGATTATTTAGCTGTAAAAATTGTTATATTATGGTTTGTGTATTTACTAAATTCCAACATTCTATCATAAAGAAATCATATACATGGAGTATTTACACCGAACAAATTTTTTAAACCATTTCTGCACAAAATATAGAACCCCGAAATTCTGTTTTGTTGCAGATTAACATATTTTGAACAAAAAATTTATACAGAAATAATATTTATTTGCAGCTTATAAAAAAATGAAATGTATTCTTTTCATATTTATACTATTTTATAATTGTAGTGGTATGGTAGTGGTAATATTTTTTTTTATTCGTTTCATTCTTATTTGTTTGTACGTATGTTCATTAGATTTGAAATGATTAGAATTTGAATGTTTAATAATTTTTGGCTGGCATATATAAAGCGTATTAAATAGCGTATGTGTGTGTTTAGTAAAATTAAAATTGATTTTATTATGCATGGATAAGAACATAACGTATTGAAGTAGGTAAATAAATAAAAAATTAGATAAGTGATAATAAGTGACTTTTATTAAATATTTTGTTTTAATAAATAAACTTAAGGTAATAAGGGAACAAATCAATATTAAATTACAGATTCACTGAAATAAAGGTCTCTTTTCCTACTTGAGTAAATATATAGTCATGATATACCTAGTACTAGTAAAAGTAAATAATTTTTAAAACTTTTGCAAAAATTAATAAAAAAATCAAATTTTATTTAACAATTTTCTTTTTAATATTAGTACCTAAATGTTAGAATAGCTAATATTAGAATAGGAATATTAATACAGTACCTAAATAGGGAATCAAAAAAAAACAAAAGCACATCAAATTAATTAAAAAAAAATGTTTTATTGCTTAAAATTAAAGAATAGATGGAAAACATAAGAAGGGAAAAAGCCACATGGAAAATTCTAAAATATAGTCTGATAGTATTAATTTTCCAAATGGCATAAAAAACCCTTTTTATTAGTACATTTACAAAAAAATAAAAATTCAAAATTTATGTAAACAAATTTTACAAGAAAATATAAAAAACTATTTACAAAATTATAACTAAGCATAATAAACTACTTTAACATTTAAAAAAATTTAACATAAAAACATAATTAATCATTTTAACAATATATATAGGTATTTAACTTAAATTAATAATCTCATGCATTGATTTTTAACAAAATTTTCATGAAAAAAAAAATAAAAATTGAAGTTATTAATCCATTACAAATCAAGAAAAAGTTTAAAAAAATATTTATTCAAAAATTGCAGACCATGTGAGACAAAATTTCTACTATATATATTTAGTTTTGAATTATTTTTGACAATTTTTTTGTCTTTCCCTCTTGGATTCCTTAGCTTTTTGTTCTTAATAGCAAAAAAATATATGATATTCTCGATTGTCTTAATAGCAAAAAAATATATGATAAAATCCCATACCGTGTAGCTTTACAATCAAACAATCAAATATTTCAGTACATAATAGAAATGATAGAGTATTTTAAAAATATAAAACCAATCTCTTCTCCAACAATTTATTGTATTGAAGGTATGGTTCAAACTTTAACAGGCATTATAGAGTTAAGTTCAAATATATTTTCAATTTATAATACAAACGAGTGTTCTTGTTTGCTGTTGTCTCGCTTTAATCAAGATGCTTTTGAAAATTTGTTTTCATTAATTCGTTATAGAAACGGTTGTAATAATAACCCATCTGTCTCTGAATTCAGTAATATCTTAGCGAAAATCATGTCTGTAAAATTAATTAACTTTAAAATTGAACACTCGAATTGTGAGGAAGATAATGATGAATTTTTTTCAGAAGATTTAGTAAATTATGAATTAGAGGAACATAGCTCAGGTACAAATGAAGAAGAAATTGAAATTGAACAAATTGATGATAATATTACTAACCTTGTCATCAATTATTTAGGAGAAAATTTAGAAAAAACAGAAAGGAATGTTGTTTCGAATAATGCACAAAGGTATATATGTGGTTATATCATTTTTAAAATGATGAAAAAAATTTCTTGTGTGTCATGTAACGATTTATTTTTTAAGACTTCTGAAAGCCCTCAAGTAATCTTATTTTATGATTTACTTTTTATTTACTTTTTTCATTTTTCGATTATAATTTTTATAATCATGTGTCAGCAACTCAAGTAATAAAGTCGGAACAATTTATTTTTCAAAAAAACTACAAAAATGACTCAGATATTGTCCATTTAAAAGCGCCAACAGAAAATTTTTTTGAATTGACCCAATTTCAAATCAAGATATTTGATCACTTTTTTTCTCAAAACTTTCATCAAAAGAACTTAAAAAAAAACATTTTATATTGTTGTTTGGAAGCTACTAATAAATCGGATAAAGATTCTACGCGGTTCAACGAAAATGAAAAATGCTTTACGCATAAAATTAAGTTTCTAGAATTACTAATCGATTTGTTATTAAAACGAGGAAGAATACAGTTGCCTTTGTCAACTCTTAGATACCCGTATGTTCACAGCTAACACAGATAACTCTGCTTACAATATTATTTTTTTAATATTTTAGTATTTTAAAATAATTTGGGTGAATTTTATAATTTCTAAAACTATGGGTTGTACATATATTCAAACTATATGTTTATATGTACATTCTTCAAAAGCAGATTCTAACCTTCCACATAACGATTATCAATCCAAAACTTTTTCAAATATTCTATAGTACCAATTAATACTAAGCGGTAAATTTATATTAAATTTACTTAGTACAAAATAGTAAATATAATTTTAAATATTATATTATATTATAATTAAATATTCCATTGACAGAATAATTTCTTATAAGTACAATAAAATACATATATGTATGTAAATACGGCGCTATATAATATACATCTATACTCTTATAATTCATTCATCAGTGACATATACGATATGTAAATAAACATGATATTATATAAGTATGTATGTATAACAATATCATATAAATAAAAATTCTTCAAGCAACCGTTATGTTGTTTATTTCATTACAATTTTTTGTACTACTATTATATCCTCAACAATTTCAAATTATCGAGTAAAACAAAATGCAAAAAATTCGTTAAAGAAATTTGTTAGAAAATTTGAAAAAACCAAGTAACACTTTCGTCAATTATAAAGTAACCCTATATTATTAAAAAAAGTTGTTAACAGAAATAAAAGTATAATGTTGAAGCTTTAATTTTTGTGTATTACTTCAAAAAAATTTTAACAGGTGTTCAAGTTACAGGTGTTTAACAATAGGAAATTTTCAGTTTTTGACCCCTTACAGCTCCAAACGGGGGGTGATACAAAAAAACTTATTTTAAAAGATCTAATTTCTGTCAAAATTTCAAGTTTCCAACTTAAACCGTTTAGAAGATAGAAGGATTAAAGGATTTTGCAAAATTTTAGTTTAGCATAACGGTAAATTAAGACACCGTATGCCACAAATATATATTTATTGTATATATACTTTTAAAGCTAATAAAAGTAGTAATCGTTTGGCGTTTTCGAAATGAAGATATATCTTATACAACTTATGCTATAACAATTTAAATATAGAGCTTTTTTGAACCTTTGTGGAGCTGTAGCTCCGTAACGGGTGGGCTACAAAAAAAAGTTATTAAAAATAAAATTAATATTTTTGTGAGATCTATCAGCAGTTAAAATTTCATAGCTCTATTTCAAAAAAAATGTGGGGATCTAAAAGTTAGGTGTTCGAGAGCTACCCTAAGTTTTGGCCCAAACTCAACCAAAAAAAATAGGGAACCAACAAATTATTCCCAGAATATTTTGTGTAAATTTCAAGATTCTAGTTTTCTTAGTTTTTGAGTTAGCGTGCTGACGGACGGACGGACATGGCTCAAAAGTCTTAGAATTTTTTTCTGATCCGATCCATACCTTTGAAGGTGTATCTAGCTCGCTTATTTCGAGGTGTTACACACGGAGGAGTAATTTTATTATACCCGATCCTATCGTACGGGTATAAAAAGAAACCAAATGGTTAAAGGAAAAATTAATAATTGAGGAAGAACAAAAAGTTAAGGGAAAGACAAAAAAATAGTCAAAAATAATTCAAAACTAAAAATATATAGTAGAAATTTTGTCTCAAATGGTCTGCAATTTTTGTATAAATATTTTTTTAAACTTTTTCTTGATTTGTAATAGATTAATAACTTTAATTTTTATTTTTTTTTTCATGAAAATTTTGTTAAAAATCAATGCATGAGATTATTAATTTAAGTTAACTACCTATATATATTGTTAAAAACATTAATTATGTTTTTATGTTAAATTTTTTTAAATGTTAAAGTAGTTTATTATGCTTAGTTATAATTTTGTAAATAATTTTGTAAATAGTTTTTTATATTTTCTTGTAAAATGTGTTTACATAAATTTTGAATTTTTAATTTTTTGTAAATGTACTAATAACAAGTAAATTTAACAGTAAGTCGATGCAACCGACTTATTAATACCCTACACCTGAATAATTCGAATTAAATTAAAAATCCATAAGTGTTTTTGGCAGCTGCTTGAACTTCTTCCCTTTTCTGCCTTATTCAACTCGAATTTCAAGAACGTAAAAGAGGCATCCGCTTGGGATATGCTTGACACCCTTGTATAAAATTTTAAGTTTCTATCTTAATTATTTTCGAAGATTAGTAGTCCTTGGGAGGTTTGTGTCAGCTACCCGAATTGCCACTCCAATTCATCGAATCCATCTCAGGAACATAAAGAAAACTTGCCAGAACACCATTCTATTAAATTTAAAGGTTCTACTTTTGTTGGTTTTGGAGATATGCTCGTTGCTCTTGTGCTTGTCCGGAAGTTTCCAAAATACGAACCCATGGTTCAAATTCTTTCAAATGTCAGTTTCCAATTTTACAGAAAAGGAAACATAACAGAACACCTTTGTACTAAAAATAAAAGTTCTATCTTTGTTGGTTGTGGAAATATACTCGTTTACTCTGGGGCTCGTCCGGAAGCTTCCAAGATTTGAACCCATGGACCACAAATCTCACAAATTTCAGAAACATAAATCAAACATGAAGGAACACCATTCTGCCTAATTTAAAGGTTATATCTTTGTTGCATTTGGAGATAATATCATTTGCTCTGAGGCTCGTTCGGTAGCTTTCAAAATCCGAACCCAAGGACCAAATCCTCTCAAATTTCAGAGGCCTAAATCATACATGAAAGAACACCATTCTGCCAAAAGTAAAGGTTATATCTTTATTGGTTTTGGAGATAATCTCATTTGCTCTGGGGCTCGTTCGGAAGCGTCCAAAACCAAACCCATGGACCAAATCCTCTTAAATTTCAGAGACATAAATCAAACATGAAAGAACACCATTGTACCAAATTCAAAGGTTCTACCTTTGTTCGTATTGGATATAATCTCATTTGCTCTGCGGCTCGTTCGGAAGCTTCCAAAATTCGAATCCACGGTTCAAATTCTTTCAAATTTAAACCCATGGCCAAATCCTCTCAAATTTCAGAGACCTAAATCAAACATGAAAAAACACCATTCGGCCAAATTTAAAGGTTATATATTTGTTGTTTTTGGAGATAATCTCATTTGCTCTGGGGCTCGTTCGGAAGCTTCCAAAACCAAACCCATGGACCAAATCCTCTTAAATTTCAGAGACATAAATCAAACACGAAAGAACACCATTGTACCAAATTCAAAGGTTCTACCTTTGTTCGTATTGGATATAATCTCATTTGCTCTGCGGCTCGTTCGGAAGCTTCCAAAATTCGAATCCACGGTTCAAATTCTTTCAAATTTAAACCCATGGCCAAATCCTCTCAAATTTCAGAGACCTAAATCAAACATGAAAAAGCACCATTCGGCCAAATTTAAAGGTTATATATTTGTTGTTTTTGGAGATAATCTCATTTGCTCTGGGGCTCGTTCGGAAGCTTCCAAAATCCAAACCCATGGACCACATCCTCTTAAGTTTTAGAGACATAAATCAAACTGGAAGAAACATCATTATAAAAAATTTAAAGGTTCTATCTTTATTGGTTTTGGAGATAATCTCGTTTGCTCTGGGGCTCGTTCGGAAGTTTCCAAAACCCGAACCCATGGACCAAATCCTCTTAAATTTCAGAGACAGAAATCGAACGGGGAGAAACATCATTGTACAAAATTTGAAGGTTCTATCTTTGTTGCTTTTGGAGATAATCTCGTTTGCTCCGGAATCATTCGGAAGCTTCCAGAATCCGAACCCATGGACGGATTTTGTCCAGATTCGAACTTAGCCTTTCTTTCGTAATTAGTAACCTACTATATAAATTGTGCGTACGGACGGACGGACGGACGGACATCGCTAAATCGACTCCGGCGGGGGTCCTGATTCAGAATATATATACATGTCTATACCTAACTCGCTTCCTTTTGGTTGTTACAAACACCATACCAAAATTAATATACCCTATACTTTAGGTGTAGGGTATAAAAAGGGTTTTTTATGCCATTTGGAAAATTAATACTATCAGACTATATTTTAGAATTTTCCATGTGGCTTTTTCCCTTCTTATGTTTTCTTTCTATTCTTTAATTTTAAGCAATAAAACATTTTTTTAATTATTTTGATGTGCTTTTGTTATTTTTTGATTCCCTATTTAGGTACTGTATTAATATTCCTATTCTAATATTAGCTATTCTAACATTTAGGTACTAATATTAAAAAGAAAATTGTTAAATAAAATTTGATTTTTTTATTAATTTTTGCAAAAGTTTTAAAAATTATTTACTTTTACTAGTACTAGGTATATCATAACTATATATTTACTCTAAGTAGGAAGAGAAACTTTTATTTCAGTGAATCTGTAATTTAACATTGATTTGTTCCCTTATTACCTTAAGTTTATTTATTAAAACAAAATATTTAATAAAAGTCACTTATTATCACTTATCTAATTTTTTATTTATTTACCTACTTCAATACGTTATGTTCTTATAATGGGTGTTTAAAATTGAGGTATCATTTTGATTTTGCCGCCATTTTTTTTTCCTGGAATTTTTATACGAGGTTTCTTTAGGTATATTCTAAATACATTCCGGTTAGTTAATATGGAACGTTACACGAAGGAACAACGTGTTTTTGTTATTACAACATTTTTTGAAAATGGTAAAAGTTTTCAAGATGTAATTAGGAAATTTCGAACAAAATTTGGTAGAGAAAATGCTCCAACAAATCGTGCCATCAAGCTGATGGTTGATAAATTTCTAGAAACTGGATCTGTTCTTGATAACAGAGGCAACAGTTATCAACGTAGTGGCCGTTGAACCGAGAATGTAGCAGCTGTGAGCAGAAGTGTTGAAGAAGATCCAAAAACTTCCATTCGTCATCGTTCGCAGCAGTAAACATCAAACCATCCACATTATTCAACATTTTGCATCGTGATCTCCATTTAAAGGCTTATAAGATCCAGCCGACGCAAGAATTAAAACCAACTGACCATGCATTACGTCGGCAAGTCGTTTCTTGGGCAATTGAAAAACAAGAAGAAAATGAGAATTTTTTTAACAAAATAATCTTCACCGACGAAGCTCATTTCCAGCTCAATGCTTACGTCAATAAACAGAATTGCCGCATTTGGGGTGAAGAGAATCCAAGGGTTATCTTAGAGCAACCAGTACATCCACAAAAAGTTACGGTTTGGTGTGGTTTGTGGTCAGGAGGCATCATAGGACCATATTTTTTTGAAAACGCAAATGGAAATGCAATTACGGTCAATGGAAATCGCTACAGGGAGATGATCCGAAGCTTTTTGTGGCGGAAAATTTATAATTTGGACGTAGAGAATATGTGGTTTCAACGGGACGGTGCCACTTGCCACACAGCAAGAGAAACAATGGATCTTTTGAGGGAAAAGTTCGAAGATCGCATTATTTCTCGTAGAGGAGGAGTGATGTGGCTACCAAGATCTTGCGATTTGACACCGTTGGATTTTTTTTGTGGGGTTTTATGAAATCGAAAGTGTACAGTAATAATTCCACAACAATTCAAGAGCTTAAAAACAACATTATCGAGCAGATTTCAACCATTGAGAACAGTTTATTGAACAATATGATTCATAATTTTGGTAAAAGATTGGAAGCCTGCCGAAGTAGTAGAGGGGACCACTTGGCCGACATAATTTTTCATTATTAACCGGAACCTATTTGTAATAAATTAAAATAAAAATATATTTAATATTTCAAAAAACAAGTCTTTTTTTATTAAAATTAAAATGATACCTCAACACCCTATACATGCATAATAAAATCATTTTTAATTTTACTAAACACACACATACGCTATTTAATACGCTTTATATATGCCAGCCAAAAATGATTAAACATTCAAATTCTAATCATTTCAAATCTAATAAGCATACGTACAAACAAATAAGAATGAAACGAATAAAAAAAATATTACCACTACCACACCACTACAATTATAAAATAGTATAAATATGAAAAGAATACATTTCATTTTTTTATAAGCTGCAAATAAATATTATTTCTGTATAAATTTTTTGTTCAAAATATGTTAATCTGCAACAAAACAGAATTTTGGGGCTCTATATTTTGTGCAGAAATGGTTTAAAAAATTTGTTCGGTGTAAATACTCTATGTATATGATTTCTTTATGATTCTATGTTATGTTTTAAAAAATGGTCTATAATATAGCAAACGTAAAACATTTATTAAACATAGATTATTCTACCCATTTTGATATTAGTAAAGAAAACCAAATGTACAAAAATAATTTTAGCATAGCTTATTTAAATATTCGAAGCTTAGGAAATAAATTATATAATGTAGAGGCTTTGATAAATAACAACTTTAAAAACCAAATTCATGTAATTGTACTTACTGAAATTTGGTTGCATAAAATAAATTTTACAATATTGAAGGGTATAATGCTTATTTTGCCAATAGGGACAACTCTTTTGGAAGGGTTGCGATTCATGTGAGAAATGATATAATAGTTACCAAATATACGGCGAAGAATTTCAAAAAAGTAATATTCTGGGAGTTAAACTACCAAAACAGAACACTAATATGTTTGGTATATACAGGGCACATGGAACTTCTATCGATTGTTTTATTGATAAGATAGATTATATAACATCGCAATTCAAAAAAAGTCTAATTCTAAGCGATATTAATTTAAATTTACTAAATGCAGAAAAATCCGAGATAAATCTATATTCAAACACTCTATTAAGCAACGGGTTCCTAATTTGTAATAAGGTTGATCAAGAATTTGCTACTAGATTTGGTAGGAATTCAAAGACCATTATCGATCATTTCATTAGTGATATTATTCAAAGTAAATACTGGTTTTATGTTTTAGATTCGTGCTCATCTGACCATCAAATGTTTTTTATAAGCAATAATCAAAACCCAATAACAGAGATAAACAATTCCTCTAAAACCATTCTAAATTATGAAAGTATAAGTGCAAATAACTTTTGGAATGACCTGCCACTCTTCGCAAATTTTGACGAATTAGTTCTTAAAATGAAAGATATCATAAATATTAACACGCAAATTACTCCAATTAAAAAAAATAAGGAAAAAAAGGCTTGGATCACTCAAGAAATCCTAAGTGAAATGAAAATAAGAGATTCACTGTTTAAATTTAAAAAAAATACCCAGATGATTCCCATACGGAAATATTATACAAAAAACACAAACTTTTAGTTAAAACTTTATTAATCGAGGCAAAAAAAAAAATATTTTTCTAATTTAATTATTAACAACTCTAATAATAGTAGAAGCTTTGGGATTGCTATAAACACATTATGTTTAATTCCAATATTGTTAATGTAAAACAAACAATAAAAATAATACATCACAACTCCATGATACTAGAACGCGAAAATGATATTGCATCCGCCTTTAACGAGTATTTTTCGAATATTACAAAGGAAATAAATATTCCAATTGATAGCATTGATCCTAATTATATAAACAAATTCAGAAGAAATATCTATACAAATTTCGACCTCTATCTTACTAATTTAGAAGAAATATCTAAAATTATTCAATCTCTGAATTCGGCAGCTGCCACGGGATACGATAACATTTCAATCAAATTAATAAAACGATTTTTGCACCGTTTAGCTCCTGCTTCAGTCACTCTTATTATTAATGCACTTCAATCTAATACTTATCCAAATTCATTAAAAACCGCTATAATTACACCCGTGTACAAAGGTGGATTAGCAACCGACTGTTCGAATTATCGTCCGATCTCTTTATTATCTAACTTTTTAAAAATTTTTGAAAAAATCATTCAAAATAGACTTAACATTTTTATTAAAAATAATCCTATACAAAGTGAAAAACAGTTTTGTTTTGAAGAAAAATCAAATACTACAGCTGCCTGTCTCTTTTTAAATGACTTTATCTCAAAAAATATTGATAATGGTAAATTCGTTAGTTGTGTATTTCTTGATATAAAAAAAGCCTTTGATTGCGTTGACCACGATATTCTTCTATCAAAATTAAAGAAATTAAATTTTACATCAGGTCAGTTAAATTTTTTCAAAACATATCTTCAAGACCGTAAACAAAAAGTTAGAATAAACAATAGCTTTAGTATTGAAAAAACAATATCAAAAGGGGTTCCGCAAGGATCGATACTAGGACTATTACTATTTAAATTATATATTGTTGATATCTCTCACTTGAAGTTAAAGGATTGTATCCAGTTATTCGCAGATGATGCCGTAATTAAATATGCCGAGGACTCTGAGGCGAATATGTATGCATTTATACAACATGATTTACTGTTAATTGAGGAATGGCTAACCAAGCATCGGCTTTTATTAAATTTAAAAAAAACTAAAATATTATTGTTTGAAAATAAGACACATAGCTCTATAAACTCACTGCAGTATAATAATGACAAATTTTTTACAAAAAGATAATCTAACAAGTAAGAGTCAATACGGCTTTAAAAAAAATCTAATACAGGTGCAGCTTTATTTGATTTTGTAGCTGAAATCCAGTCTGGTATTGAAAAAAATAAAAAAGTGGTGGCTGTATTCTTTGATATAAAAAAAGCATTTGATGCCGTAGATAGAAAAACATTGCTCAGAATATTATATAAACTTGGAGTAACTGGTAAGGAACATGAATGGTTCAGAAATTATTTGTCAAATAGATCCCAATATAGTGTGTGTGAAGGATTAAGAAGTGAAACAAACAATATTGAGTTTGGTATTATTCAGGAAAGTTCCTTAGCGCCTACCTTATTTTTCTGCTACATAAGCAACCTACTTAACATAAAACTAAATGGTAAACCCTATATGTTCGCTGATGACATTGCGATACTCTATTCAGAAACTGGATGTCAAAAATTGGAGGAAAAAATAAATGAAGATCTAAAAATAATAAACAATTGGATGGAAACCCACAAACTAACAATAAACATCATTAAAACTAAATATGTGTTTTTCAAAAAAAAACCGTCAGACATTATCAAAATAAACTATAAAAATATTAATTTAGAAATGGTTCCTAGCTATAAGTACCTAGGTGTAGTAATAGACAGTGAATTGATTGGAGTGACCAGATTAACGTACAGCTAAAAAAAGCCAGGAAAATTGCTGGCATATTCAGGCTAATAAGTAAAAATGTCATATGCCATACCACAGAAAAAGGGGACTGTTTTTTGAACTGTTTCAAAGTTCAATTGCGTACTCAATACATATTTGGGGTTATGCATATAAGAAGGATCTTAACCAACTGCAAAAGCTTCAGAATAAAGCTATAAAAAATTTATATGGGTATAGAAAAAGAGCAGCAACTAGCAATATTCACTATAAACATAAGATTCTACCGCTACACATACTCACAAAAAGTAGGTTGGTAACTCATATACACAATATGCAATCAAATAGTATAAATACAAATACAAGGTTAATATTGAACAATAATATACATAATTATGAAACCAGAAGAGCATTAGAATTGTTTCGTCAAAGGCAAGATTTAATGGATATGACACAATATATAATTTAGGATTTCATTATTATAATGAATTACCTACTGAACTTAAAAATATAAATAATGCATTCAAATTTTAAAAAACTGTTAATGAGCACTTTCTTCAAGAAGTAATCTAAATTAGTAAACAAAAAAAAGAAAAAAAAAAAAAAAAAACTTGTCTTGTTATTGTGCTGTATATATTATTTTTTCTCAATTTTAATATTTGTTGTTATTATATATGTACACATATACATATATTCTTCTTCTTGTTTTTCATTTTTATTCTTCTATTTTTATGTTATTGATTGATATGAATGTCTTAAATTAAGTAATATTTACTCAATATGTTTTTTTGTATGTTGCACTGAATTAAAAATTGAACTATTATTATATTAGAATTAAGAAGTTATATACTCTGTACGAGCGATTGGGCTCATTTGAGATAAAGAATGAATAAATGAATAAATGAATGAATGTAGAATTTGTCAGAAACTTCAACTATCTAGGTCTAATACTTGACAGCAAATCAAATTGGAGTTCACATGTAGAAAAAGTAATTAAAAATATACCTCCATATATATTCTTAATGAGGAGGCTACGAAAATTCCTTTCTGCTCATTCAATATACACAATATATGCATCATATATAAAATCTCACATTTCCTACCTTTTACCCATTTGGAGTAGAGCTCCACAAAATTATCTAAACAAATTAGATATGATGCATAAAAAATGTGTCAAGTTTGCCAAAGGGCTGCCCATGTTACACCCATCTGATTCTATATACAATGATAAATATCTAAGCTTAAAAAATATTATATTATTTGAACTTTATAAAACTGCGTTTAAAATCATTCACAACCAACTAAAACATAACTTCATTCTAAATAGGAGCCTAGACATACATAATCATAATACTAGGAATAGATCCAACTTCTACCTTTCTCTGTTTAGAACAACACATCAAAAAAAAAATTGCTTGTATAACTGTCTTAAAGCCTATAATGAACTCCCAGAACACGTGAAGTTAATTTCTAACCTTAATTTATTTAAACAAAAAATAAAATCAACCTTATTTAGCATATAACATTTTAAAAAGACTAGTAGAAATAAAAAAAAAAATAATAGTAATAATAAATATACTAATTACACTAATAAACAAACTAAAACACTAACTAATAAATAAACTAAAAACACCAAATAAGATTAAAAAAAAAAAAGAAAAAAAAATAAAGTGTGAATTAATGGAAACTATAATATTAATAGATGTAATCTCTTTTCTTGTTTGTTAAATAATTAGTTAATTGATATTACAAAATTTATAAGACCATACTGCATTATGCTAAGGTCCTTGATTTATATAAAAAAAAAAAAAAAAATTTATTGTCATTTACATTCAAATCGTGTAGATTTCATTTATATAATAAATAAAGAAAAAAAAAACCCATCCAAAATCGAGAGGGCGGCCACCCGAATAAGGACATACTTTAAAGGGGACCGGACTTTCGGGGACTTAAGTTAAAAGTGCTTCGTAAAGCAAAATATAAAGTTGGAGATTATGTTCGTACTTATAAACAAATTTAAAGGTATTTTTGCAAAAGGTTATACCCAAGTGGTCAATAGAAAATCCACATGTCCATCTTGTAGAAAAAATAGTAAAAAAAAAGGAAATCAAGTTTTAGTTAGATGGCTTGGTTTTGATAAAAAGCATGATTCATGGATAAACAAAGAAGATATTACTTAATGCTCTACACATATTTAAAATATTTTAATTTTTTTATTTATTCCCAACTTTCCCTTTTCCAAATCTCTAAACTTGCTGAAGCTTCTACACTTATAACATGGTACTAAAGCCTTAAACCCGCTACCTTAAATCTTTTTAAACCCACTTAATAATTTAATTTTTAAATTTCATAACACATATTCTCACACTGTAATTCTGAATTCAAATCTATAGTACCCTTGATTTAATCATATACATAGTATATATTTTCCGTATAATAAGTAATTGTTTTTATTCTAATTATGAAATTTATTTTGCATTAACTTGTTAACCTTCAAAAATATTATATAAGTTTATATTACACTTAATAACAATGGCGGCTTAATAACACGTTAACTAACATCAAAAGTTTTTTAATAGATTTTTTCCAAGCTTCATTACAGTTATATATTGCACACATAAATAATTGCAATAATACTAATTTCAAGGTTAACCACATAATGCACATTACTGTAAATAAATTCACATATTACTTTAACATTCCAATAACGTCACTTCCTATAGTCATACTTTGATACTACATGGTCATGACGTCACTTCCTGGAGTCAAATTGGTGTAGCTTTTATACTACTTATATATTTAATCAACTTATTTTTCTCTATACAAAACTTTCGGTACCGATTTGCAAAAAAAATACTTAACGAATTTTAGTGAAATAATAAAATAAAGCTTTTCTTATTCTTCAGGTAACCATGTTTTTTTTGTATACATTTTCGGTTGTGGCTCAATTATTTTTTACGTATGAATGCTATTAAATTGCGGTTTAACAAATTAACCGACTCACATGAAACTAAATTGAATTGAAAAGAAAAAATCTTTTTTTTTAATTTTTTATCTGTATTATCTGTATCTGACTCAACTTTTATGTGATATTTTCTATATCAGCAATGATTTTAGTTTTCCTCGGAACTCACTCTCTTTCTTTTTGTTTTCGACTTTTTTTTTCTCAACATCCCAATTTGAAATATTATTAAATAAAGTGACCTTACTATGATGTTACTTGGTTGCTTATTCTTTTTAAAAAAAAAATTCACATACATACATATTCTAATAAAATCATTATACATGATGTTACTTGGTTGTTTATTCTTTTTGTTTTCTTCTGTTGTTCTTTTTGAAAAAAAAAAAATTCACATACATACATATTATATTAAAATCATTATACATGCAACTTCATTCAATATTCATTGGCCAATATTCCACGTAGCCTAGAAAGAACGACTTCAGAATAATATTTGGGGAATACCAAGAGTTAATAAAAAAGTTGAAGACCTAATGAAAGATGAGTTGAATGGACAAATAATGTCTCATTTTGTTGGATTAAGATCTAAACTGTATGCAATCAAAGTTGAATATAAAGCAAAACTGAAAAAAATTAAAGGTGTTAAAAAAACGGTTGTAAAAAAAGAAATTTGTTTTGATGATTTTGTAAATTTTTTGAATAATTCTGTCGATAAGATGGTTAAACAAAATTTAATAAAATCTCAAAAACATACTGTTGTTAGTATTACCCAATCGAAACTAGCTTTAAACGCGTTTGATGATAAAAGATTTATTTTAACAGATGGTTATTATAATACGTTACCATGGGGTTATTATGCATTTGAAAATAATTAAGTTTTTTTTGTAAAATATAATAAAGAATTTAAAAATAAATTTTTTCTCTTTCTATTTATAATTTTTTAAAAAATAACACAGAAAATATGTATAAGGAGCCTATAACTTTGTATTATGTAAATCTTAAAAGTTTGAGGTGTGCAACGTATTCAACTGAATGTTGAAAACCCAACTTGAAAGTTATTGAAAAGATTTATTGTGTTAATGTTAACAAAGGAATAATATGAATGAATAAATTTAATTTAGTTCCTGGTAGCTACAAATAATAATTCAAGGTACATATATGTCATGTTATTATTTAAGAAATTACATGATAATTGACGTATTTATATTATTGCCTTTAGACATGAACTAATAATTACTTAGTTTTTGCAGTATTTAATTAATCAGAATACAAATTCCTCAGAATAAAGAAACTATTCATGCATTATACTTCTAAAAAAAAATTCACATACATACATATTCTAATAAAATCATTATACATGCAACTCAATTCAATATTCATTGGCCAATATTCCACGTAGCCTAGAAAGAACGACTTAAAACGTTTTCACGTGGACTCATTCAATTGTGAACTCACTTGAATGTGAAAAAAATTAATTTTCAAATTTTATGCAGTAGGTATGTATAAGAAAAGAACGGAAGAAAATAAATTGAATTTATATCGGATTTTGTTTTTTTTTTTATAATTTTGTATGTATTTTGTACATATTATATATTATTATGTATCTATAAAACAAATTTAAATTGTTTCTTTAGATTTTTTATTTTAAATTAGGTACGTATCCATATGAATGTAAGTTATTTTGGTTACATCATTTTTAAATTGAAGCGACAAGCGAGACCGATAGTTATGTATAATAAAAAAATCCGAAAAAACATTACATTTATTTATTATTGATGTCATAAAATATTTTTAAAAACCTAATATAAAAATTTTAATATTTTTAATGAATGAAAAAATATGTTTAATTGTTTTTCAAAAACAAATTATTATTTATGTATATGAGTATGTACGATAAATTTTAATTATGTATGCATTTTGATTTACTTTTTAGGATCACTTTCTTTACAGCGATTCATATTGAATTTGTTAGATTTTCTTTATGTCTATTGAAGATTCCATCTTCCGTGGAAAAGAACACTCAATTCGTTCAAATGTAGAGCGCTGGCGACACTAGTAGATTTAAATTTGCAAAATAAAATCACAATTTTTTTTTTTTGCGCAAATTCGTAGTTTTATAAAATATAGGTAAAAAGAAACTAGAAAACAACTTGATTTTTTGATCGGATAAGAAACTGATCGGTTCGGAAATTGATTGGTAGATAGTTTTGAATATCAAGATGTGAAATAATAAAATTAAAAAACTAAAATTTTGGAAGGTACTACATAAAACCTATGTAAATTAAGTAAATACTAATGAAATTTAAAAATATTTTACACTCTTTTAATTTCTGTTTACCTAGTGTAAAATAAATTGTCTAGTTATGTCTCTTTAAAACAATTTAAAACTTATGAATGCTTATAGTAAAAAAGAGGTTAAAACAAAAATAAAAGAAAAAGTATGGTATTATAGGTGCATCTGTTATGTAAGTTTTTGTTTTTTTCTGCTTTATAAGAACATTGAGAAAATAACCAAAAATCGAATGCTTGTTTGTTGTTATTATTGTTACATTGTATACTGTAAGGAATGAAAAAATCAAGGACAAGTTAATTGCTTTTGGTACCTAATAGTAAACATAAAATTATAAAAATAAAACAGCTGGTGTTATATATTTAAAAAAATTATGTAACTAAAGAAGCTTTTACAATTTTGCGATGATTAATTGTTAAGATTCTAGAAATAGTAAAACCAACTTTTTATATTCGTCTTTGAAATTTACTTCTATCACGAGCGTATTCCTCCCAATGACCTTCTCGTGCTGTTCTGTAAGCATAGTCCGACACATGCATAAAATAAATTTCTTCTTTTATGTTGAAGTGAACTTTTTTAGTTGTGTAATTTAAATTCATATCGTGCAAGTTTGAAAATTAAGGGTTTTTATTTAAAATTTTTTATTTTAATGAAGGGTAGAACTTCAATTTTACTACTGCCAATGTAATTTTTCAATTTGAAAGTTTTTTTTTTCTCTTTTGATATAAGTTTTTTCTACTGGTTTTAAATAGTGTTTTAATATAGGTTTAACATCCAAATAATCAATTAGCCTGTTAGCTCATTAAAGTCCATATATTTTATTATCAAAACATTGATTATTAAATTTTACCTCTTGACTAAGTTCTTCTGCGTGGTATGGTAGTCTAATGTGGTACACAATTGGAATTAAACTTCCTTTTGTAAATACTGCTAACTCTTTAAGAAATATTGCTTTTCATTTCCTCGTAAAAATTGTAGGTAAACTACGAATATTTGAATAAAGAACTAAAATAAAAATAATCCACAACTGAGAATGTTAAACCAGTTGAATTAGCTCTAGAAATTTTAAATAGAGGTCTAGAGTTAAATACCTCAGAACATGATGTCGAACAATGTCAAAAGTGGAAAGCTCCAGGTAAAGATAAAAATCAATTAAACATCTTGAGAAATGAATAAAATGCAAATTGAGCAGCACAAAGAACAAGGTAATGGAAGCTAAAAAGGAAAAATGCGAAAGTTTTACAAAAAATGTTCTTGGGAAAAGTATAAAGGTATAAATATGTTAATAAATGATAGTTTATCTAAGAATAAGAAGAGAAAACTTTTAAACGCAGCTAAAAAATTAAAAATACAAAAAATGGAAAAATTTATATTAGGGAAAGTGAAGAGAATAAGTTTATTGTTATAAAAAATTATATATATATAAAAAATAATTTATTAATCTCCCCCTCTCTTCACACTACAAACTATACAGTTTCGGACAGTTCCATCCAATGTTAAAAATACCTTGCATGCCAATTGCATAACGATTGATATGCTGCTGCTGCTGTTGTAGTTTATACGAGTACAAAAAATGATTGCTCAAATTTATGTACTTCAATTAGTTTAAATAAAGCCGATATAATAAAAGGAAATTATACTCACGGTGGTAATAATTATACATTTTTTTGTGTTTATAGACTACAAAACACTGAACGCGATGATATACATAGATTTTGTAAATTATTTTGATGATCTTCTGAAACTTAAAAAGACTAAAAATCTTATTGTAATAGGTGATTTAAAAATTGATATATCGAAGAATACGCGTTTAAGTTATTTCAATTTGCTTACGATGTCTATTTGCTTATGATGTCGCACAGCCTAGTTTCACTAGAAAAAATCCAACGCGAATTTTTGATTGTAGTAGTACTTGTATTGATCATATTTTTTTAAGATTAGGCAAAGGAAATAATTGTAGTCCGCTTGTAGATAATCTAGATTTGGAAATAACTGATTACATTAGATCTCATAGGTCAAATACAACTAAAAAAAGCATGGAGAACTAAAATTTTAAAACTACAAATTTTGAAAAATTAAGAAACGCACTCCTTTTTGAAAATTGGCGCATGATAATTTTGTAGAAATTTTAAGTAATCATATTGCAAACTGTTCAAAAATTATGAAAATAAAAAATTCTGAAAAGAAATTGAAACCATGGATAATAGTACCATATTTACTAAACGAAATCAAATATAAAAACAAAATCGAAATGTAATAGGAATCCCAATCACTTAAATCTAAAAAAATATTTTTCAAAACTAAGTAAAAGAATTAAACCAAAAATTGAAATGTGCAAAATTAGTTATTATCAGAATCAATTAAATATACACAGAGAGAATTTTAAATTGGAATGGACAACGGTAAATAGAATATTAAACAAACAGGATACCGACTCCACAATAAATATGATTAAGGTCGATAATTTCAGAATAACTGATAGCTCTCAAATAGCAAATAAATTTAATAAAAATATCATCTTTTATGATAAACAAACAAAATCCTTCGCTTTTTTAGAAATAACTTCTTTAGAAATAATCTCTTATATTCGTGCATTAAATAACAAAACGTCCTGTACCAGTGATCATATAAACAATTTTCTTCTAAAAAATATTGCGTACACATTTGCGATGTTCTAAAATATATCTTTAATGTATCAATATACTCTGGTATCTTTCCAACCGCTTTAAAATCTGCTGAAGTCATTCCTTTATTCAAAAAACGTTAAAAGTCACAATACAGACCCATCTCTATCAATAGCAAAGCTCTTTGAAAATTTATAAAAACAAGAATGATTTGTTTCCTCAGAGAAACAAAATTTTTATACAAAAATCTATTTGGGTTTCGCTTAGTTAAGAGTATATAAGATGCAATTCTAAAACTCTGTTCTGAATTGTATTCCAGTATTAATTGTAAGGGCAACGTAACAGCGGCTCTTTTCATTCACATTACGAAGGCTTTCGATATGATTGATCATAAAATTCCTATAGGCAAATTGGAGAAAGCAGGTTTTAGAGGATTTATGCTAGAATTTTTAGAGTCTTACATGGTAAACAATTTTAGTGACGTTAAAAATTAACAATATTTTTAGTGATGCTAAGACAGTTAATACTGGAGTACCTCAAGGTTCAGTGTTGGGTCCTATTTTATTTCTTATTTAAATAAACTCATTATTTGTCTAACTTTTTAAAGGTAATATTACAGGCTTTGCTGACGACTGTTCTCTTTCTTACTATGAAAAGAATTTAGATCATTTAAAAAAGAGCTTGCAAATAGATACCGAATTATTAAAAAATTGGTTTGCATCTCACAAACTTATTATTAGTAGTAAAATTAAAATGATAAATTTCCAATTAAAAAACGGTCATTAGATGAATTTTGGCATTAAAGTACATTCTGCGGAATGTGAGCAATCAATTTTAAATAACCATCCATGTGGAAAAAATTTGAACATAAATAAAAATAGTTGTTCAGCGAATTGTTTTATAATAGAAGCGGTAGATAGTTACAAAAAGTTAGGTGCAGAGATAGACAAAAATCTAAACTGGGAAATACATATCAGTAATTTATATAAATATTTGACTATGACTATTCGAAAATTCTTCTTACTTGGAAGATATTGAAAGAAAGTTCCTTATTAATATATGTTATGGTTTAGTAAATTCAAAATTGCAATACGGAATTACTTATTGGAGAGGCATTTATCCTAGTTCGCTTTATTCTTTATTAATAGCTCAAAAATTTATTTTAAAAGTGATTCACTACAAAAATAGAAGATTCATTTACTGTTCGTTATTTCAGGACTTTCAGGGCTTTCAGGATATTAAAAAATTTCTTTCAAAATGTAAATATTGATAGTATACGTAGTAATAGTACTTATAATCTTAGGGTCAATAATCAAAATATGGTGCAGGTTCCATTTAGTTATAATACTCATAATAAAAACTTTTTTGATTGTACTACACCCACATATTTTAATCTATTACCATAAACATCAGAAAAGAAAAAAATCTAAATAAATTTCTGAAACTATTAGAAGTATGGCTCATGTCTTGTAATTATTATACTTTCGAAACTATGTTGTATATTACTTTTAGACTTACACAGTTAGCATTTGAAAAGTGTGCAAACCAGTCGATATACCGCCGCTATGTTGAGTCTTAAAAAATTTTAATGCAGTTCCTTTCAACTATAAAGCGGAGATGTCCAATGCAGATATTATAGATTTGAACTGGGTAGTGCACTCGGAAGTTGGAGACAAAATACATTCTTCAATGCTAAAAATTCCTGAATACTTGGTTCAAATGCATTTAAAAAGAAGCAGTGCTAACGCAAATTTGCTAGACTTCAGGGATTGTATTGCAAAAACTTATTTCAATTGTGACTACAAAACTCCCCGTCCTAACTTGATATCGAAGGAAATATTGCGTCATTTATGCTGTTCGACTTTTTCCAATTCTAAATAAAAATTTTTGGTCTATAGTTTATTTTAGTTTTAGTTCTTAGTTTTTGTTTTAACTTACCACACAAAAATAAACATACAACACGAACATTTTGTAAATATACTATACAAGACTATTGATTTTAACACTAAAGTATAGTATCGTTCCATTATACAAATACAAACAAATTTTTAAAATGAGTATTTTTTTGTTTTTTTTTTGTATTTTGTATTGAATTTATTAACTTTCTTTTTTGTAATGTGGTTCCACTGTAATGAAAGATGTTGAGTATGGTAATACAATATCAGATTTTAATGATAATTAAGGATTTTAGTTGATTATTATCGATCTTATGATGCTAAATTTTGATGATAAGTATGTGGGTGATTTATTTACCAGAGGTTCACATCATCGAAATTTGTTAATATTTGTAATATTTACCCTGATACCCAGGGTAAGGTTTCAAGAGACATTTCACTTAACTGTAAATATCTAGTACTTTTGAAAAGTTTAAGAGATAAATCACAGATATTACTTTTAAATCAAATCAAAGTATCTGAAAAAGTATATAATGCAATGACGTTACACCCATATGGGTATATATTAATAGATCTTACTGAAGATGTTAATGATTTATTTCGATTAAGTGATATATTTGGAAAAAATCTGTGCTTTTGTACAAGAAATCAATTAGAAAAATTTCGGAAAGAATATGAAACATTTAAAGGCCAACCGTCATATATTGCACCTATTAAAAAGCTCCTAACCAAAATTTCAGGAAGTCATTATAAAATACTGTGCGAAATATCTTTAAATATTTTAAAAGGTAATTGCAATCGAAGAAGAAAAGCAACAACCAATTTACGAAAGTATAAAAAGGAATTGAGATCCCTCATTTGTAGTCGAAAATCTATAAATAGCAAAGGGAGAATCATTATTCAACGTGATGGATTTTTACCTACACTTCTTGGTGCTGCACTGCAGTGAGATAATCGGAAATTTTTTAAAATATATTTTTTAACAGACGCTCAAAAATGGTATTTATACCGTCAAAATATACCTGATATAAAGATGATGCAATACAATTTGTTTCCGAAGAAGAAGTATACGAAAAAGAAGCTGACAAAGTATTCGATGATGAAATGGAAGAAAAAATTTTTACAAAAGCATTGTCAGATGCTTCATCATATGTCTCAGAAAAAGAAAATCTATTAGAAACAAAAATATAAAAATTTTAGAAACTGATGCAGGAGACTTAATTACAGTTCCTTTAGACAGCCCCAGCCCACCAACGATGAAGGAAATAAGTATAAATAGCAAAGAGTTAAGCAGTACATGAAGGCGTGTTTTATGCTCAGCTGTTGTAGGTAATACTCAAACAGAAATTCATTTTCCCATTCGTAAGAATAAATCAACCAGCTCATGGAGAGTATACAAATAAACGATTAATTTTACATTACTTTACTAAGCAATTCATGTTTGAATTATCAGAAAATGCATTATCAGCTTTTCAAACAAGTTAAATAAGCAAGTCATTTTGGATTAAAAATAGAAAGTTGGTATTTCAGAAATATATGTAGTGCTCTACACCAGGAACTAAATTTTATATTTCTAATTTTATTAAATTTCATATTCTTAATTTTCATCAAATTTCATATTGTAAAATTTACTTTCATTTAAATTAAAAATGTAATCATATGTAGCATCATCCTAATAATACTTTTCTTAAAATTTTTTTATTCTTTCATAAAATGTACATTTCATTAAATTTATTACTTTTTCTAATTGTTAAAAATAAAAAACCAGTCTTTCTTTGACCATGGTACCAATCTAAATAAAATTATTAAATATAATTAATTCATTTTTTTGTTAAAGCATAATTAATAAGATCAGTATAATTAAATATAATTTTAAATAAAACTATAAGAGAATTTAATATTATATGATCATAAATATAATTATAAATAAAACTCAATTCCTTTGTTTAAATAATACTTAATAAATTTTTTATAATTACACTAAAAGTGGTGACCCTGACGTGATCGAACGACAATTTATTTTAAAAAATATGGAGTACGAAACTTTTTAGTTTATTATAAACCAAAAAAAAAATATATAGACGTGAAATAAAATTTCTAACGCCGTAAAATTTAATTTACACATAAAAGAAAATATTATTAAAATTAAAAACCTAAAAAAATATATAATAAGAATATTTATTATTAAGAGACTAGTGGACTAGTAATTTTGACATGTTGAATAATAATGTTTTAAAGACAACATTTTAATTCTAATATTACAAAAACAAAATTCATTAAAATGTCATATAATTTTAAGAAAGCGAATCCAACACTTATCGAATTAGAAGACACTGAGGACTCGAATAGACCTGGGTCAACTATTGCTCAATCAAGCCCAAATAATAATCCGTTTTCAACAGAACAAATTCTTCAACCAGAGCAAATTTTTCGAATGCAACAACTTAACCTTTTGCATACTCAACAACTTCTGCAAGAACGCTTGGATGCTGTAACAGAGCTTCAAAATCAATTAGCAACTCAGTTGATTCAACATAAAAATACTTCACAACAGCCATCACAAAATGTGCCTGAACAACCCCAACAGCTTCATCCAAAATCGCAAAGAGCATCGGCATCACCGAAGCTCTGGCATCACCGAAGATGAACAAAAATTTAATTCTGTTCTCGCAAGTCTGGGTATCTCAATCATTTCTCAGGTTCGTGAAATTCTAAATAAAAGACCAACAAACAACTTATATGAATATATAAAAAAAACATTAATCGCGCATTTTGCTGAAAGTCAACAAAGAAGGATAAATAAACTAGTCAGTGAAATGCCACTGGGTGATTTGAAACCTATCAAACTATATTTCGAAATGAAATGTGTAGCAGGTGACACAATGAGTGAACTAGAAGTCGGAAGTCATGAAAATAATAAGGCAGTTGACGAGCTTCGTAAAGAAATCAATGAGCTAAACAGAAAATTTTCAAATAACAATCCATTCCGAGTCCATTCAAGAAGTCGTTCCAGGGGTAGATTTAACCAACGTTCGCATTCGAGACAACGCAGTAAAACTCCAACAGATTCCGTAAACACCGATTGCTGGTATCATCGTAAATTTGGAACATCTGCAACCAAATGTAAATCACCATGTAGACATAAAAGAAATCCACAAAATAATTCGTCTAGGGTGGTAACTTCAACTTCCGACTGACTATCTGTCGACGCAACTACACAAGCTACTACACCACCGTCAACATCAGTTGCTATATCTCGCCTCTCTATAACCGAACCCATCACCTCTACAAGGTTTTTGGTTGATACTGGAGCCGATATTTCCGTTCTTCCACTCAGTCATCAGAAACCTACTACTACACGTCCTACAAAAATAACATTATATGCTGCAAATGGTTCACCTATTGAAACGTACGGCCAACAATCTCGCGTTCTAAAATTCGGACTAAGGCGAGCTTTTTCTTGGAATTTCGTCGTAGCTGCAGTTCAAAACCCGATCATAGGTGCTGATTTCTTGCGCAACTATGATTTATTAGTCGACTTAAAAAGAAACAAATTAGTGGATAATCAAACTAAACTATCAATTCCTTATGAACGACTCAATACATCAATCATGTCAATCAAAACCTTCGATTCATCTACCGATTTCGATCACATTCTCACTGATATTGCTGACATCACCAAATTACCTAATATTGGATCTAAAATTCAATCTTCAGTAGTTCATCGAATTGAAACTACAGGCCTCCCGGTATTTGCTCGTCCAAGACGTTTAGATGCTGAAAAAATCAAAGCAGCAAAAGCAGAATTCGAACTTCTAATGGCACATGGAATATGTCGTCCTTCATTCAGCAACTGGGCTAGTCCCCTACACATGGTACGAAAACCTGATGGCTCTTGGCGACCGTGTGGAGATTATCATGCGTGGAATGCTCAGACCGTGCCAGATCGGTCTGATCCGGTATCCATTGCCTTATATACAAGAATGCACATCAATTCTTCATGGTAAAACGATTTTTTCAAAAATCGACCTTCAAAAAGCATTTCACCAAGTCCCGATTCATCCAGATGATATACCAAAAACATCTATAACAACCCCTTTCGGACTTTTTGAATTTGAGTACATGACGTTTGGCCTCAGAAACGCTCCACAAACTTTTCAACGTCTTACACATGACCTTACTTAGATGACATTCTAGTTGCATCAACAACTCTTCAGGAACATCGAGCTCATCTTCAACAAGTTCTACAACGTTTAAGAGAACGAGGTTTGGCAATAAATCCTTCGAAATGCGAGTTTGCAAAACCCCAAATCAAATTTTTGGGGCATTTAATTGATGAAAAAGGTATAAGCCCTTTACCCGAAAAAGTTAAGGCTATACTCGCCGTTAAAACGCCGAAAGTTGTTAAAGAATTAAAACGTTTTCTAGGCATGATAAATTATTATCGTAAATTCTTACCCGATGCAGTAAATCAACAAGCAATACTACAATCAATGATTCCGGGAAAGAAGAAAAATGACAACACTCTTCTTACCTGGTCTTCAGAAAAGGAGGAAGCATTTCAACAATGCAAATGCGCTATTTCAAATGCAACTTTGCTAGTTCATCCTGATCCAACAGCTAAATTATCACACTCAATTGACGCTTTTGATTTCGCTATCGGTGCTGTGGTTCACCAAATCTCTGCTAACGATGAAATCCAACCACTTGGTTTTTTCTTAAAGAAATTATCATCAGCTCAACAGAAATATAGCACGCACGCACGCACGTGATCGTGAGCTACTCGCAATGTACCACGGTGTTCGACACTTCAGATATTTGTTAGAAGTACGTGAGTTTCATATAAACACTGACCACAAACCATTAATTTTTGCATTTAAGCAAAAATTGGATAAAGCTTCTCCAAGACAAGTCCGGTATTTAGATTTCGCAGGTCAGTTCACATCGGACATTCGTCATGTGCCCGGAAAAAACAACATCACAGCCGATCTTTTATCACGCATAGAATCAATAACAAAAATTAACTATTCAGAAATGGCGACCCAGCAAGAAAATGATGAACAACTTAAAGATTTTCTATCTGGCAAAACTAAAACTAATTTATTATTCAAGATTTATTAAAAAATTGGCACGAATTATCTCACGGAGGTGAGAAGAATACCACCAAATCAGTCACATCAAGGTTTGTCTGGCCAGCTATTCGGAAAGATTGTGCAATGCTAGTAAAAACCTATCAAGTTTGTCAAAAAACCAAAGTACAACGACACAATCGCCCAGAATTACATAAGCTGCCAATACCGGAACATCGATTTACAGTCATACACATGGATATTGTGGGTCCTTTTCCTTTGAATGATGGTAAAAGATATTGTCTAACTATGATTGATCGATTCAGCCGCTGACCAGAAGCCATCCCCATGCCAGACATTACAACCGATTCAGTCATATAAGCTGTTTTAGATGGTTGGATTTCTCGATTTGGCGTTCTTCAAAGAATTTACACCGATCAAGGACGTCAATTCGAATCTTCTTCATTTTCAAAATTATTATCAGATCTTGGCATTCAACGAGTGCGAACATCACCATACCATCCTCAAACAAATGGCTTAATAGAAAGATGGCACCGTTCGTTTAAAACAGCAATTCTAGCTACTGGAAAAGAAACATGGGTAACCAACCTACCTTTCATTATGCTTGGCTACGTAACGCTTTTAAAGTCGATTTACAAACATCTCCAGCTGAACTTACGTATGGTACTTCTTTGCGACTACCTTTACAATTTTTTGATTGTAATGCTCAACCAGTAACATATAAAGAGGCTTAACACGAACTTCAAAAACTAATGTCATCATTAACACCAACAGAGACAGCTTGGCATACTAACAGACATGTCTTTGTACACAAATTATTATCAAATTGCAGTCACGTATTTGTTCGAAACGACTTTGTCAAACCATCCTTATCATCAATTTATGATGGCCCATATAAAGTACTTCAACGTAAATCCAACTACTACAAATTAAGCATTAAGGGAAAACCAACTATTATCAACATAGAACGCTTAAAACCAGCATATCAAGAACTCAATGATGAACTTTCTTCAGGGAACAGTTTCCTACATCAACAACAACATATACCACAGTCAAAAGCAAAAACGACTAGGACACATCAGAAGCTGTCATCAATACTTCAAAAGAACGTGTCCCAGTCTGAAGGGGGAGTGATGTAGTGCTCTACACCAAGAACTAAATTTTATATTTCTAATTTTATTAATTTTCATCAAATTTCATATTGTAAAATTTACTTTTATTTAAATTAAAAATGTAATCATATGTAGCATCATCCTAATAATGCTTTTCTTAAAATTTTTTTGTTCTTTCATAAAATGTACAGTTCATTAAATTTATTACTTTTTCTAATTGTTAAAAATAAAAAACCAGTCTTTCTTTGATCGTGGTACCAAACTAAATAAAATTATTAAATATAATTAATTCATTTTTTTGTTAAAGCATAATTAATAAGATCAGTATAATTAAATATAATTTTAAATATAAACTATAAGAGAATTTAATATTATAAGATCAGTATAATTAAATATAATTATAAATAAAGCTTAATTCTTTTGTTTAAATAATACTTAATAAATTTAGTATAATTACATATATAAATGATTTTATTCAAAATGCATATGGAGAAAACCTAGGAAAAGAATTACGATTTATATCGAAGGTACGGGAGTTAAATATAATACAATTGGTACCACATACATTCCATACAGATCTGAACAAATTAATTGTGATTAGAAAGCATTTGTTTTACCAACACTAATACAAAATATACAGTCATTCGATGGATATACAAAACAGAATGTGAACGTCAACTTGTATGACAAATCTATGACAGTATTTCTAAAGATTCTAATTATAAAAATATGAAGAATCAGCATCGTATGTTGGAGAACTAATTAAAATTTGTGTTTATAATCCAAAAGTGGAAAAAAGTTACGCAATGAAGGTGATTTTACTATAACTTTTTTTATTAAGGAATGTTTTAACCAAATTTTAAAAAAATTTCAAAAAAAGCATAAAAATAAAATAAAAAGCATAAAAATAAAATTGTAGATCTATACTATATATAACATTATAATTGATTACAGTTATTAAGTCTGATATATTTGTATATACTGATATTATTAAACCACATATTGTTAGAGATAATAGTATAAGATGTTTAAGAGCAATAACGATTAAAAATGTGTATGAAAATAATTCAATTGAATTTAAAAATGTCCAATATTTTGCTGTTGAAAAGGAAAGTTTTGACAATATTTCTATTTTTTTATGTGTGTGTGTATGGTAGTTTAATGAACTTATTTACTAGTAGAATTCCTACAAAAGTTGTATTGCATAAAGGTATAAATAAAAAAATGTTATGTTGTTATTTATTATTTTATTTAAATATTATGGAGAGAGCACACTATAAATATTATTCAGTTCATTCCGGAGAAGGTTTTGATGATATTACCTTTCTGTTGCATTCTATTATACCTTACTAAAGGGATCTAGGGTTAGGGAGTGTTTTGGTGGGCTTTTTAAAAATTTGAAACCAATATTTATGCCTGGAGCTGATATATTAAGAAAAGAAGTTATTAACTCAGGTATTAAGGCTTTATCTGATATTGCAACAGGTACAAATGTAAAGAACTTGTTCAGCATCGAAGTAAAGAGATAATGAAAAATTCAAGACAAGGCGCACTTCGTAAACTCAATGAAATGAATGGATAAGGTAAAAGAAAAAGAAAAAAAACTATAAAAAGACGTTTCAATCAATTTACAAACAATTAACAATTTAAATATTATCCGTCAAAGCGACGCAAAATTAGTAGCAAAAGGAATCAGAAGGATATTTTTGAATAATTATGATTGAATGTATTGGATATATTTAAAACACAACCCGTTTAGTCAAGTATATTACGTTCTGAAGAAGTTTGTTATAGCCCCATTGCTTCTCTACATAATCCATAAATCACATAATTTGTTTCATTAGGTCATGGTGATACTAAATTTTTACAGTGTAGTTAATACATATATTACACTCATTAATAAAACAATGCAACGTGCAACTAAATGAAAAGAATATATCTCCATCAGATGATAATTACCATTACATAGCTTATATTGAATCATTATTAAATTACGATACAGATGCCACTACAACGCATTTAGAATGCGTTAAATGGACACTAGATAAGCACAATATAGCAAAATCAGATAATAGTGGTTCAAAAGCACATCAGAAAATTTAGCAAAATAGCAATGTAGTAGAACTTATGTGTAAACTACATCTAAATATGCTTACCAACCTCTAAACAATCACTATGTTCAAATTTTCCTAGCATTAAAATAGCCAGAGTTTTACCTTTTTGCAGATGATTCTGACAAATCTCAATTGAAAATTTTAGATGCTACTTTATTTATGAGAAATGTAACTATTAATCCGCATAATGCAATATTGGAAAAACTAACGCGAAGTACAATTACAAACGTGTAGAGGTAGAAAATTTTACAACTCCCCAGAATACTTCATTGCAAACAAACATCACATTGATAATGTTTTCATTGGACAGTTACCAAAAACAATAATATTTTCTATGACTGAAAATTTTCCGTTGTTAACTGAAAATGCAGATTTCTCTATACCGCTTCTTTCAAATGTATTTGATGGATACCGCTTTTAAGATCTACTATTGAAAAAACTTTGTTTTGCCCAAGATTAGCTAATACCTCACTTATTTCAGGAATTGGATATTTACCTGCTGTAATAATCTTATTTAGTTTGCCGTAATTTATAACCATTCTGTATTTTTTCTCTCCAGATGCATCATCCTTTTTGGGTACGCTCCATACAGGAGAATTGTATGGTGATCTAGATGGTCTAATAATACCGTAGTTCAATAATTGTTTTATTTGTTTACCAATCTTTGCTTATAGTGCCATTGGATAAGAGTATGATTTAGAGTGCACTGGGTTCTGTGTGGTTGTTCGGATTTCCACTTTTACTATGATAGAATAAGCTAACTTCTCATTTGGATCCGCAAATAGGTTTGGACAAGTTTTTATAAGATAATTTAGTTTTCTCTCTTGAATTTCATTAAGATGTTCTGTTCTGATTTGAATTCCCTTTACTTATTCGGATATGTATTCTCTGAGTGGGATTTTAAGTTTTCCCATTAGAGTTAAAGAATTTTCAGTTGTATGTATTACAGTGTTCAAATCTTTTAGGCTGTCATTTCCAATTATTCTGCCAAAAGAAGTTAAACGAGGCAGAATAAAAAATTTTAATTTAGCATACCTTTTTTAAATAAATCAATTTCGGCGTAATGTTTTATGGAATTTTCTTGAAAGATGTTGTAATTTGGTAATGGATTTTTTACGAATCTAGGATGGATATAGTTTATATTTGACCCTGTGTTTATTAACAATTTTATTATTTCACGACTCTGCATAACATATTCTATATAGGAGAGAGAGGGGTCCTTTAATCTAAAAAGAATTTGTGCGATTATCACAATTGTGATTGGAACAATGAGAACAATTTGTTTGTTGAAGAATTCTTGGTTCTTTTCTGAATTTTTTTGAATATTGGTTTTTATTGATTTAGTACGGTTTATTTTTTGAAACTAATTTTTTTGATTAAATTGATGTGAAGAATTTCCTTTGTAATCCGTGTTTCGTTTAAAATTTTGTTTGTTGTTTGTAATTTCGTTGGAAATTTGAATCGTTGTTATTTTGAAAATTTTGTTTAAAACTTGCAGCATTTTGAGAAAAAGATTTTGATTGTTGATGTGGGAAATTTCCTACCGAATTTTATTGTGGCTGCATATTATAATTTCTAAAATTATTAAATTTCCATGAATTATTTTATCGTGTGCTATTATCCAGAAACTATTTTTAAAGTGATTTGAGTCCTGTTAATATGAATGATGGAAACGTCTTTCTGGTAAGTTGTTTCTGCGAAAAGTGGAAGGTAAATTTGTGTTATTTGACGTTGTATGTTGATTTTGCATCCTGCTACCATTATTATGATTTGTTCGGGTAATTAAATTTTCGAGTTTTAAGCAAATGTATAAAACTTGTGGAAGGTTTTTGGGCTATCTTATGCTTAGGAGCTTGGGTAAATCTTTATTAAGTCCACGTATAAATGTTTCCGAAGCTTTATCTCTGTATAATTGAGTCATAGTCATTTGGGAATCTACTGTTAACACCACTGATGAAATTCTGATATTAATGCACACACCTCTTTATAAAAATTATCTATTTAACAATTTTTCTGAGTTCTTGTCATCATTTAATACTCTAATGCGGATATCTCTTTGTTTGCGTAATATAAGTTTAGACATTGCACAATTTTGTCCCAATTTAAGGGAGTGTTGTAGGATTCGAGTGCCACATCAGAATTTCCTACAATCTTGTTTCGGATGGTATAAAGTATCGCAACGTATTTGTGTGTTGCTTTTAGATGATGATAAACTGCCAAAATCTCATCAACTCCTTTTTTGGTATCCCTAATGTATTCGCTATGTTCTCCTGAGCATGAGTCCTCAATTGCACTAGTTTCTTTGACCCCATCCATTTCGGGAATAACTGGTGTCGAAACACCGCTAAGTGGTCTATCAGATATTACTCGATGTGACTGCATTAAACAATAGATACCACAGATGGTTAAAAACAAAAACAAAAACAAAAAGTAAATAAAAAAGCTATATCAAAGTGGACAGAATTAGATACGACAAACAAAAAGGGAAAAAAAAAAATGAAATAAGAAAACTAACTTAAAATTTATGATAAAATTCTAATTACGTAATTATTATTATATATTTTTTTCCGTATTTATTTTCTTTATTTTAATACTGAATTGCTTCTTAATAAAACTGTTGTTAATTTTTTGAAGTACAATCTTCAGCGCTAGAATTATCCGTTAATGAATCAATTTGTGACATTTGGAAAAAAAAACCTATCCCCTTATTTGAACACGGAGGAGTAGGTATACTAAGCCGGTTCTAGACCAGGAAGTGACGTTAGAGATAAGATGAGAGGTATGACTCATCAATGAGTTATAGTACGAAGTGACGTCACATCCTGTTTTGATAAGAGATATTGAATCATCAAACACGGGTATATAAAATTTTGAATAACAAGCTCACAGATTTTTTAAGAACAATATTTTAATGTTTTATTTTTGTTTGTTTTTGCTAAAAATAGTAAAATAATTTTTTGTTTTGTAGTCATATTCTATGATAAGAAATTTGTTTAGAATAATAAGTGTGCGTTAAAACAGAAATAAAAAAATGAATTATAATTTTTTGTTTTTGAATTATACTGATAATGAATTTAAAATTTTTAAAAAAGTGAAAAATGATGTCAGGGAATTGCTAAAAAGTAAACAAAATAAAAAAAAGTTTTTTAAATGATGAGAGGGGATTCCTATTATTAATATAAAAAGAAACAAACTACTATATATTAAATGTGTTTTATATTAGCAAAGAAAAAAGTCTTATCATAAATTTGTTCATGCATTATCATTATACAATTTAATAATTTTATATGAAATTGAGGTGTTAGGTGTTCTTTTATTTTAAATTTTATAAGAATTTTTCTAGTAAATGGTAAGCCGTTTATATTAGGTAGAAAAGGCGATATTGTGATTTTGTCTGTACAATTATATTTAACTAGGGGCCCCAGCTAATGTGTTAAATATTTTATTGCATTCAAATTCATATAATCGACAGCTACAGTTTAGACAAATACAATTTATCGAAAAAGGCCATTCATACCTAACATCGAATATATTGTTAATTTCGTACAACCCCTCATCCATTTTACTATGAGTTTGTTTATTTACAGTTTTTTTTAATGATTTTCTGGGTCCTTTAAAGTTTAGACTATTAAAAAAATCCGGAAAAAATAACATATATACATAAGTTAAGTACATAGGTTTTCATTTTATACCCACAAAACAAAATAAAAAAGTACTAATACTTTTTTTCTTTGCTTTGCCGTTTGTCAACAACAAAATCATTTTTGTGTTATATACAAAAAGCAGAGCAAAAAAAAAGAATACAAATTCAAATAGAAATGAGTAGGTAGACATTATACATATTTGATATTACTATTTAGTAAGTATTTAATACATTATACATATTTGATATTACTATTTAGTAAGTATTTAATATATACAATATCACATAGTGCATGGGGCATGGTAAAGGCAAAACAAAAAGTTTTGCATGTTTAAGATAAACATTCACATACATGCACTGTTCCGGCGTCATCAATGGCCAATTGTTCAACAACCTAGAAAAAAACAAATACATCACAAAGCATCACATTTTTTTATAAACAAAAATATTGGTACTTATCTGAATTGATTTGGATCCATATGAACAGTTAGCCAACATCTAACCATAATGTAATCATCGTGCAACATCAACACCAAATTGAAATCATATAGAATATCTTATTTTTATATACGCAAACATTAATATTAATCTAAAATTTAAAAAAAAAAGCATTTGCTTTGTACTTACCGATGTTGTTTTTTTTACTTTCCAATGTATTATAAATTGTCGAACAATTAAAAATGTTTCATCTCTTTTCTTTGAATGTCAACAAATTTGTTATACAAAACTATTTTTTTATTAATGTTATATTAATTTGCCGTATAAAAAAAACATGTCGAATTACTAACTTGCAGTATAACAAAAATGTCAATTTCAGTACTTTTTTTTGCTCTGCTTTTTGTATATAACACAAAAATGATTTTGTTGTTGACAAACGGCAAAGCAAAGAAAAAAAGTATTAGTACTTTTTTATTTTGTTTTGTGGGTATAAAATGAAAACCTATGTACTTAACTTATGTATATATGTTATTTTTTCCGGATTTTTTTAATAGTCTAAACTTTAAAGGACCCAGAAAATCATTAAAAAAAACTGTAAATAAACAAACTCATAGTAAAATGGATGAGGGGTTGTACGAAATTAACAATATATTCGATGTTAGGTATGAATGGCCTTTTTCGATAAATTGTATTTGTCTAAACTGTAGCTGTCGATTATATGAATTTGAATGCAATAAAATATTTAACACATTAGCTGGGGCCCCTAGTTAAATATAATTGTACAGACAAAATCACAATATCGCCTTTTCTACCTAATATAAACGGCTTACCATTTACTAGAAAAATTCTTATAAAATTTAAAATAAAAGAACACCTAACACCTCAATTTCATATAAAATTATTAAATTGTATAATGATAATGCATGAACAAATTTATGATAAGACTTTTTTCTTTGCTAATATAAAACACATTTAATATATAGTAGTTTGTTTCTTTTTATATTAATAATAGGAATCCCCTCTCATCATTTAAAAAACTTTTTTTTATTTTGTTTACTTTTTAGCAATTCCCTGACATCATTTTTCACTTTTTTAAAAATTTTAAATTCATTATCAGTATAATTCAAAAACAAAAAATTATAATTCATTTTTTTATTTCTGTTTTAACGCACACTTATTATTCTAAACAAATTTCTTATCATAGAATATGACTACAAAACAAAAAATTATTTTACTATTTTTAGCAAAAACAAACAAAAATAAAACATTAAAATATTGTTCTTAAAAAATCTGTGAGCTTGTTATTCAAAATTTTATATACCCGTGTTTGATGATTCAATATCTCTTATCAAAACAGGATGTGACGTCACTTCGTACTATAACTCATTGATGAGTCATACCTCTCATCTTATCTCTAACGTCACTTCCTGGTCTAGAACCGGCTTAGTATACCTACTCCTCCGTGTTCAAATAAGGGGATAGGTTTTTTTTTCCAAATGTCACAAATTGATTCATTAACGGATAATTCTAGCGCTGAAGATTGTACTTCAAAAAATTAACAACAGTTTTATTAAGAAGCAATTCAGTATTAAAATAAAGAAAATAAATACGGAAAAAAATATATAATAATAATTACGTAATTAGAATTTTATCATAAATTTTAAGTTAGTTTTCTTATTTCATTTTTTTTTTTCCCTTTTTGTTTGTCGTATCTAATTCTGTCCACTTTGATATAGCTTTTTTATTTACTTTTTGTTTTTGTTTTTGTTTTTAACCATCTGTGGTATCTATTGTTTAATGCAGTCACATCGAGTAATATCTGATAGACCACTTAGCGGTGTTTCGACACCAGTTATTCCCGAAATGGATGGGGTCAAAGAAACTAGTGCAATTGAGGACTCATGCTCAGGAGAACATAGCGAATACATTAGGGATACCAAAAAAGGAGTTGATGAGATTTTGGCAGTTTATCATCATCTAAAAGCAACACACAAATACGTTGCGATACTTTATACCATCCGAAACAAGATTGTAGGAAATTCTGATGTGGCACTCGAATCCTACAACACTCCCTTAAATTGGGACAAAATTGTGCAATGTCTAAACTTATATTACGCAAACAAAGAGATATCCGCATTAGAGTATTAAATGATGACAAGAACTCAGAAAAATTGTTAAATAGATAATTTTTATAAAGAGGTGTGTGCATTAATATCAGAATTTCATCAGTGGTGTTAACAGTAGATTCCCAAATGACTATGACTCAATTATACAGAGATAAAGCTTCGGAAACATTTATACGTGGACTTAATAAAGATTTACCCAAGCTCCTAAGCATAAGATAGCCCAAAAACCTTCCACAAGTTTTATACATTTGCTTAAAACTCGAAAATTTAATTACCCGAACAAATCATAATAATGGTAGCAGGATGCAAAATCAACATACAACGTCAAATAACACAAATTTACCTTCCACTTTTCGCAGAAACAACTTACCAGAAAGACGTTTCCATCATTCATATTAACAGGACTCAAATCACTTTAAAAATAGTTTCTGGATAATAGCACACGATAAAATAATTCATGGAAATTTAATAATTTTAGAAATTATAATATGCAGCCACAATAAAATTCGGTAGGAAATTTCCCACATCAACAATCAAAATCTTTTTCTCAAAATGCTGCAAGTTTTAAACAAAATTTTCAAAATAACAACGATTCAAATTTCCAACGAAATTACAAACAACAAACAAAATTTTAAACGAAACACGGATTACAAAGGAAATTCTTCACATCAATTTAATCAAAAAAATTAGTTTCAAAAAATAAACCGTACTAAATCAATAAAAACCAATATTCAAAAAAATTCAGAAAAGAACCAAGAATTCTTCAACAAACAAATTGTTCTCATTGTTCCAATCACAATTGTGATAATCGCACAAATTCTTTTTAGATTAAAGGACCCCTCTCTCTCCTATATAGAATATGTTATGCAGAGTCGTGAAATAATAAAATTGTTAATAAACACAGGGTCAAATATAAACTATATCCATCCTAGATTCGTAAAAAATCCATTACCAAATTACAACATCTTTCAAGAAAATTCCATAAAACATTACGCCGAAATTGATTTATTTAAAAAAGGTATGCTAAATTAAAATTTTTTATTCTGCCTCGTTTAACTTCTTTTGGCAGAATAATTGGAAATGACAGCCTAAAAGATTTGAACACTGTAATACATACAACTGAAAATTCTTTAACTCTAATGGGAAAACTTAAAATCCCACTCAGAGAATACATATCCGAATAAGTAAAGGGAATTCAAATCAGAACAGAACATCTTAATGAAATTCAAGAGAGAAAACTAAATTATCTTATAAAAACTTGTCCAAACCTATTTGCGGATCCAAATGAGAAGTTAGCTTATTCTATCATAGTAAAAGTGGAAATCCGAACAACCACACAGAACCCAGTGCACTCTAAATCATACTCTTATCCAATGGCACTATAAGCAAAGATTGGTAAACAAATAAAACAATTATTGAACTACGGTATTATTAGACCATCTAGATCACCATACAATTCTCCTGTATGGAGCGTACCCAAAAAGGATGATGCATCTGGAGAGAAAAAATACAGAATGGTTATAAATTACGGCAAACTAAATAAGATTATTACAGCAGGTAAATATCCAATTCCTGAAATAAGTGAGGTATTAGCTAATCTTGGGCAAAACAAAGTTTTTTCAATAGTAGATCTTAAAAGCGGTATCCATCAAATACATTTGAAAGAAGCGGTATAGAGAAATCTGCATTTTCAGTTAACAACGGAAAATTTTCAGTCATAGAAAATATTATTGTTTTTGGTAACTGTCCAATGAAAACATTATCAATGTGATGTTTGTTTGCAATGAAGTATTCTGGGGAGTTGTAAAATTTTCTACCTCTACACGTTTGTAATTGTACTTCGCGTTAGTTTTTCCAATATTGCATTATGCGGATTAATAGTTACATTTCTCATAAATAAAGTAGCATCTAAAATTTTCAATTGAGATTTGTCAGAATCATCTGCAAAAAGGTAAAACTCTGGCTATTTTAATGCTAGGAAAATTTGAACATAGTGATTGTTTATGAGGTTGGTTAAGCATATTTAGATGTAGTTTACACATAAGTTCTACTACATTGCTATTTTGCTAAATTTTGTTATACAAAACTATTTTTTTATTAATGTTATATTAATTTGCCGTATAAAAAAAACATGTCGAATTACTAACTTGCAGTATAACAAAAATGTCAATTTCAGTACTTTTTTTTGCAAACTAAGTCTGTAAATTAAGTCTGTAAATTAAAATTCTGTTAAAACATATGTACCTATTTACCAAAGAATTTATTTAAAATGAAAAGAAATGTTAAGGTCATTAACTATGTATACAATAGTAACGTTTAAGCTTAAATTATAAAAGTTGTTAATTTAGATTTTTTTCACACTCCTTTGCGCAGCTAGAACGAATCTGCGCAAAGGAGAAGTCATAATTTTTAATATAATAATATAATATAATAATAAATAATTTTTTTTTGGAATAATCATTAACACTATTATATAAGTAATAATTTTGAATGGCAATAAAAAAGAATTAAATTTAAATCTAAATCAATTGTGTTTTTTTTTGAATTGTAAAAAATATGAAATCTTAGAAAAGAAAAAAATATCATTTTGTGACAAAACATGCACTATGTGATTTTCAATATAGTATAAAAATATGAAATATGTATAATGTATGCATACTCATTAGTCATTAGTCATTATTCTATTCTTTGGAATTTGTACTCTTTTTCTTTGCTTTACTTTTTGCATACAGCGATACAGCATAACACAAAATTGATTTTGTTGTTATTTTTTTTTCTATTTTCTTCAGAACATGCAATGAAAAAACATATAAATGAGTATTTATACATTATGCATATTTGATATTACTATTTAGTATTTACTATATTCAAAATCACACAATGCTGCAGCCTGCATGGCAAAAGCAAGAAAAAAAGTTTTGCATGTATAAGATAAACATTCACATGCACTATGTGATTTTCAATATACATAATACCTCGCTTTGCGTCGTTTCGTTTTGCGTTTTTTCGAAGTTGCGTCGCTATTGAATTAGTACTAATTTTCACTGTGCGTCGTTAGATTTTCGAAGTTGCGTTGTTTTTGGTTTGAGCCTTTAATTTTTTTTTTTGAAATTTTCTTTTTTTTTCTAAAAGATGGCACGACTTTTGTTTCTTATTGCGCCATGCCATCAAAACTCGGGGATTCCCTTTCTAACTGAAAATCAACGCAATTTTAATACAGGTTTATTTTCACTTTGTTTTGCTAATTTTAGAGTTCTGTTTCAATTAGTGCGTTGTGCTTTTTTTAACGTTTCAATTAGTGTGCTGTGTTTTTTTTTAAAAGAGAATAATAAATTTTTATAAATTTTTACGTGTTGTTTCTGGTTACAAAAAAAGGTAAATATTTTTCCAATTTATTTATTGGCAGAGTTATATTATTTTTTTTACATACACTTGTAATTTTTTTAGCCAAATGAGTGGAGAGGGCGCTGCTGGTAGAATTACCAAAAATAAAAAAAAACTATCAGCTTGGAGACAAAATTAGATATTCTGCGACGATTTGATAAGGGAGAGAAGGCTGTGGAGATAGCAAAGGCTGTTGGTCTGGCTGCAACAACTGTCGGACCTATTAGAGATCGAGATGGGGATAAAATAAGAGAGGCTGCAAAATCTGCAACATCATTAGATGCTAAAACGATGACCCGTACAGGGAGTGCTTTGATGATCAAAATGGAGTCCTTGCTTTCTATTTGGATTGAAAATCAAGTTGCGCAGAGAATACCATTAAGTAAAATGGTAATTCAGACGAAAGCAAAAAGCTTATTTGATGACATAAAAAGTAAAGCAGTATCCAACGATAATGCTAGTGGTAGTAATACAGACAAGAATGAAACATTTGAAGCTAGTCAGGGCTGGTTTGAGAGATTCAAGGTTCGAGCAAATCTGCACAGCATTGCTCTTAAAGGCGAAACAGCTAGCGCTGATATAACTGCTGCAGAACGTTACCCGACAGAGTTAAAAGCGGTAATTCATGAAGGTTGATATGATCCGAAACAAGTCTTTAATGTTGACGAGACTGGGTTATTTTGGAAACGTCTACCTAACAGAACTTTCATATCTAAAACCGAAAAATCTGCGCCAGGATTTAAAGCTAGCAAGGATAGACTGACTCTTCTTCTTGGTGGTAATGCAAATGGAGATTTCAAATTTAAACCATTTCTCATTTATCAATCAGAAAATCCAAGAGCTATGAAAGGATGTTCAAAGAATATGCTTCCTGTCCACTGGTGAGCAAACAAAAAAGCATGGATGACAGCATCATTATTTCAAAACTGGGTTTTAACTTGCGCTATTCCAGAAATTAAAGCTTATTGCAACAAGGAAAACTTAAACTTCAAGGCTTTGGTCCTAGTAGGCAATGCTCCTGGCCACCCATTTTATGTTGATGAGTTGTCAGAAAACGTAAAATTTGTATTTTTGCCGCCTAATACGACATCAGTTATACAGCCGCTGGATCAGGGAGTAATATCGACTTTTAAAAGTTATTACCTTCGACGAACATTTAAACTTCTTTTTAAGTGAGACTGATGGACAAGATAAGCCTACCATGCTAGAGTTTTGGAAAAAGTTCAACATTATGAAAGCCATAGAAATTATTTCCGATTCGTGGGAGGAGGTTAAACCATCTTGCATGAATGGTGTTTGGCGCAAAATATGGCCTGAATGTGTTCACAGAATATGCGCTGCAAAAGTTGATGGTACACCAGCTGTTCGTCATGAAATTTCTAATTTAGCTAGAGAGTCTAATTTTGAAGATATGGAGGAGACTGACATAAATGAATTGCTAACCTCGCACAACCAAGAATTGTCTAATGAAGAACTATTGTAACTGGGATTGCAATTTGCTAATGAAGAAGATGACAGTGACCGTTCAATAGAAATCTCCGAAGAACAAAATTTAACCTCCAAACAAATTTCCAAAGCGATGTGTTTGATTGACGAAGCTATGGAGATTTTTTTAAAAAACGATCCTGACAGCGGAAGGAGTTTTAAAGTGTCCCAGGCTACGAATATCAATTGCTACAAGGAAATTTATTTTACTTTGAAAAAAAAAGCTGTTCAGCAAACATTGGACCAATTTTTTGTGGAAGAAAGCCGACTAACGACAACAGCCACTAACGACAACAGCAACTCATCAGACAGTGATTAATTTTTATTTTGTTTTTTTTTTTGTTTTTTGTATGGATGTAATAAAATTTTATATTATTTTTGTTTTTTTAAATGTTTACTTTGTGCACTTTTCTTCTTAAAAAGTAGTATTTTCGTAACCCAGGAACCTATCTTCGATCTTTACATGGTTTGCTATAGAAAATCATAATTCACTTTGCGTTGTTTCAATTTGCGTCGTGTTTTTTTAAAACGTAACCACGACGCAAAGTGAGGTATTGGTGAGAATCGAACTTGCAAACTAAAGACTTCTAAAGTTTAAGAAGCGGTCACTCTACCACTGCACCTAGTATAGTAATATCAAAATTTTTAATACATTCAAACTCATTATTCTATTCTTTGAAATTTGTACTCTTTTTCTTTGCTTCGCTTTTTGTATAACACAAAATTGATTTTGTTGTTATTTTCTTCTTCTCTTTTTTCTTCAGAACATTCAATGAAAAAACATAGAAATGAGTATGTATACATTATACAAGTTAAATTTTAATAAGACTCCGTATATAAAAATTTAAATAAAAAGACTTTATTACATTCAAACTTATTATTTTATTCTTTGAAATTTGTACTCTTTTTCTTTGCTTCGCTTTTTGTATAACACAAAATTGATTTTGTTGTTATTTTCTACTTATCTTTTTTCTTCAGAATATTCAATGAAAAAACATAGAAATGAGTATGTATACATTATACAAGTTAAATTTTAATAAGACTCCGTATATAAAAATTTAAATAAAAAGACTTTATTAAATTTTTCTTAATATTTTAAATAATTTTATTTTTACAAACTTTAAATAATTATTACATTGGAAATTACATTGGAAAAAATAATAGAATGAATTTAATCGATAATCTTTTTAAGTTCAGAACATATCAATCGCATATTTTGTTGATTCATTGTTTATTTTAGAACAAAGATAAAAACTGCAAGCTGGTTAAAATTTTAGTATTTCCTAAAATCGTTAATAATACAAAGTTGAATGATTTATGTTGATAATAATAACAAAGTTGAATGAAATCGAAAGTAGTACAAAGTTGAATGAATGAATAAGCAAAATAAGCATAATTTGGAGTTAATTTAAATAGTAGTGTTGGAAATTGGTGCTAAATCCGCAACTTACATATTTGATATTTATTATTTAGTTAGTATGTATAATGTATACACAAGAACATTCAATGAAAAAAATATTACAAATTAATTGTGTTTATATTATAAGTACATTCTATGTAAATTGTTGAAACTTGAAGTGCCGAAAAAAACAACAAACAATCAAAAATAAAAAAACATCTTATCTCAAAAATAATAATTTTGTCCTCTTTATTTCTCTTTATTATTTTCCCCTATAATAAAAAACTTGGTTAAAAAACTTTAGTGTAATATTGTTATAGATTATATTATTGTAGATTAGAAATTAGCAAAGAAAAAAGTCTTATCATAAATTTGTACTACAATATATTAAATGTGTTTTATATTATTGCGGTTTTGTCTATACAATTTATTAAAATTGATAAAATTAATATAAAAATTAATTGTATTAATAACCTACGCAAATAAAAAAAATTATATAAAAGAGAGAATTTTACAATTAATTCATGCCTTTAATACCTAACTAAAGAAAATCAACATACAAAATGAACTCCAGCGAAATTGAAATCATTGATGATATAACATTATTGCCAGCATCATCCCCATCATATAATCAACCAAGGCCCAGCTATGGTCAACCAAGGCCCAGCTATGGTCAACAATATGGTCACTCATCAGAAACAATAGGAAATAAAAAGAGCAACAGATATAAACTTAAAGCTGATACTAAAACATCAGCTTTACTGAGCAGATTCAACGATAAAGTGGAGCAAAAAAGCTACTTTAAAAAGAATTTACCAGCATCTGAGATTATAGTTGGCAAATATTACCATATTTTAAAAGTTAGCAAAATAAAAACTCAATATGGTATTGGAATTCCTTTGGAGTTTCAAAATGTAGTATTTTTTCTACCGGCTTTCATGGTAGATTTTTTATCTGAGGAGGATAATAATGAAATGAACAATCAGTTCAACATTTATATGTTATGCAATGGAAAGGGGAAGTACAACTTACTACAGGAGGGAGTTTATTCACAGGATAAACTAGCAAATAATCAATAATATTATAACTTAAAAAATATTGTAACTTAAAAATTTGCGTTAATAAAAAAATCAAAAAATATATTATTATCTTTTTATTTTTTTTTATATTACATCTGATATTTTCAGATTCCCTTTTCAGGTTTCTAATGGTAAACACAATGTGTGTTCACAAGATAAATATTATTAAATATTATAATTTGGTCATTATTTTTAAAAGGGTATTAATAAAAAAAAGATTTACTCTTTAGTATAAATTTTATTTGGGAATAAAAAGGTTGAATTGAATTCGTAAAGCAAAAAAATGTCTGAAAAATCTAAATCACTTTTGATAAAACATATTAATTTATTTAATGATTATAAAGAGAACGGTAGTGAAAAACAAATTAAAACTTATATAATTTCAATTCTAAAAGACTTAATAACATTAGATAAACTATTAAATGATCATAAAAATTCTAAAAGTGGAATTAAATCTAATATAATAACGGTTATTGCACATTTGAATTCTTTTAGAGACCAATTAAAAGCAAAATTATTTTCTGAAAATACTTTTGAGCAACAGTTAAAATGGAAGGACTTATCATCAGCTTTTCAAAAAAGAATTCAAAGTGGATTAATTTCTAATATAAGTTATATTGATCCTAAAATTTTTTTGGAAAAATATTATTGATAAAAATTCGGTTAAAACCAACATGGTATTGTGTGGAGAATTTACTATAGTACAACCTGGTGAAGATGACGCAGATTTTTGTTTAAAATATCTAAACACAGAAAATGTAATTGTGATGAAAAGAGATGTTGACTATTGTGAATGGTACAAAAAACTTATACTTCAAATTTTGAATAAGTTTGATGAATTCCAGCAAAACGGTAGTAGCTGGGCATTATCATCCATTATTAATTTGGTTATAAACGTTCATCAATTTTCAGCTTTCTCACCATCATATATTGACTTCCCATCATCAATTAAAAAGAAAAAAGCATGTATTAACATAAAAAATAATGATGAAGCATGTTTTGCGTGGTGCATAATGGTACTACTTTATCCAAATACTTATTAAGATCGAGTTTCTAGTTATCCTGACTATAAAAATATATTTAAATTTGCTGATATTAATTTTCCATTAAAGATTAAAAATATTTCAAAATTTAAGAAATTAAATTCAATTTTTGTCAATGTTTTTGGATTGGAGGTCCAAACAATGAATTCAAAATTGTACCATTCCGGTTAACAGAAATGAAAAAAGATAAACACCCCAATTTGTTGTTAATTCAAGATAAATACCATAAAAAGGATAAATATAACACATATTTTGAAGATATTAATGTAAATGAGGAACCAGTAAAATATCACTATGTTTTAATAAAAGAAACGTCAAGATTGCTTTCTGCTGAGGTTAATAAAAACCATCATCGAAAATATTTTTCTGATAGGGGCTTGAACTACTTTTCAACGAATGAAAAGTTAACAAATCACTCTCTATATTGCGATAAGATAAATAAATGTGCCATTACACTTCCAACTAAAGAAACCAATATTTTAAAATTTAAAAATTACAAAAACAAAATTAAAGTTCCTTGTGTTATATATACAGATATTGAGTGATTATTAAAAAAAGAAAACTTAATCAATATATATCAAAATGTTCTATTGGATGTTATATAAAGTCAACATACATTAAAGAAACAAAATATTCATTTTTCATAGGTGATAATTGTATTGATTGGTTTTTTGCAAAAATTAGAAGCTGTGGCCAATCTGTTGCAGACAGATTTGAAAAGTCCACTCACAATGATTCCATTAAATACATCACAAAAAAATGACTTTGATAATGCAACAACATGTCTTATATGTGAGGAGCCGTTTGCTTTGAATGAAATAAAATGTAAAGATCATTGCCTTTTAACAGAAGATTATCGAGGTGCTGCTCATAAAGTATGTAATCTTAATTATAAGAATGGAATATATGTTCCTGTAATTTTTTATAACCTAATGGGATATGACTCACATTTTATTATTAAAGAATTAAATTCTACAATTAATAGAAAGATAGAATTATTACCTTTAAATAAGGAAAAATATATTAGTTTTACGAAGTATTTGGAAACCTTTAAAAATTAAATTTAGATTTTTTGGGGAGTAGTTTAGATATTTTATCAAAAACAAGAACGTATTTCTCATTTTAAAAACACAATTTCATAATTTGACTGAACATCAATTTAAATTAATAACACAGAAAGGGCTTAATCCTTATGACTATTTTAATAGTTATGAAAAATTTTCAGAAACTGAGTTGGTTGAAAAATTTTTTTTTTATAATGAGTTAAACAAATTAGAAATAACTGATGAAGAAACTAAATGAACTAAATCCTGCTCATGAACTATGAACTAAATCCTGCTCATTACTTTACATTGCCAGGGTATTCTTGGGAAGCATTTTGATAGTTTTCAGTTCAATTTTTCATTTTGGTAATGGGTGTCAATTATAAAAATTGGAGATGAATTTTTAAAATTATGCCATGAAACTAAAGGTTCTGATGTTTGATGATTGTAGTAAGCACTTCGAAAATTCGAGTATGCTTCTTATGCTAAACCATAACGATTTTTTGAAAACTCTAAATTCATATCTTCATATGGATATACTTGAGAATTTAATTATACTTTTAAATTAGAAACATCACAATGATTAAATTTTGAAGGGTCTTTTGAAAGATTTTCTTCGATATTTTGTTGGTAAGTTTGTAGAGCAAAAATAATAAAACGAGGTTTTTCTAATTGTGAAGATGATTTAACATTCCAAATGAAATGATTTGCTGGCGGTAATGAAGGATTCTCATTTAGGTTCCAACTTCTAAAGCCCATTTTCATAACAGAACCATTATCAATACTTTTATATAATACATCTTTTGGTGCATCCATTAAATTAACATGTTGAACTCTCCAGCCTAATTTTGTAATACTAATATCCGGCTTCTCAGTAGCATTTGAACATATTAATGAATTGTTGTTACTTCCAGCGCGTGTTAATATCAATTCATGTTGTGCATTAGGAATATAGTTTTTATAATCTTCCGCAAATCATAATAATCTCTTTAATGGAATGTAAAAGCTGAAATAATGCTCTTCCAACTGAATTGATGTTTTTTGAGAGCAACTCGCATTTAATAAAGCACTGCTTTCGTTTTCATTAAGTGAAATATAATTTTTTAAAGTTGAAGTTATATCAACCTTATTATTATGATCAATTTCCTTACCATTAAGCATATAGGCAATTCTCTCAAATAAAAATTGTGCGACATTATTAACTAGTTTAGTATTTTTAACAGCCGTTCTATCGTAATTTGATAGATACCCTTCTATATAAATAAGACTTGTTGAAGGTAATACATATAAATTCTGATTTTGTATTACTATTCTTATATTATTATTATTTGTATTGTATTGTATTGTATTATTTGTATTAGTATTTGTATTGTTTATCTTAAATGGATATGTATGCCAGTGAGCACTAATTATAGTTTCATCTAAAACAGGTTCACCAAAAAGGTTCATTAGGTTCATTTTAATTGGTATCCAAGTAATTTTAGATATTGCTGAATTTTGACAGTTAATTTTTTTTTTGATTTGTAGTGCTGCCTTTCTCCTCCTCCTGCTGACTTTAATACATTAAAATGTGAAGATCGACACTGAGAATATATATAAGAATCTTGATTTTGATTAAACTCTAACATTTTAAACTTTTAAATGCAATCTAATTGTTATTGTTTCTCCTCGAAAACTAATAAAATTTCCGTTCTGATCGAATAATTGAATGGTGGTAGATCTTATCTGATCAACAGTTACTAGTAGATAAATTACACTTTTAGGAACTTCAGTTATTTCATAGTCAGGGCTGACACTAATAGAAAATTCATGTAAAATGCATGCTTCCTCTGCATTTATATACATTCCGGAGATAATATTGCATTCTATTCTTACTTTATTTACTTTGTTAATATCAACAAAAATATTTGAAGTATGCCATTTAGTAGCTGATAATTTTTTTTGCTGAAGCCTAATAATCCTCCAATAGTATCTTCTCTTGCAAATTCAATTTCTTTATCAGCAAAAATTGCACACTTTAATGTATATTTATTTACTCCTAAAATTAATTTTCCCTTATCTGTTTTAGTTATATATATTTAACGTTTTTCGAAGAATTGCTTCAATGTCTTCAATTTCATATGAACCTGTTGGAATTATAATAGGTTTAACATCAATAATAAATCTATTGATGTTAAACCTTTATATTATTGTCCTCATCTATATTCGGTATTGAATTATATGTTTGGAAATCTGCTAAACCGCAAGTAGATTCATTTCCCTTTAGGTCTATAGGAGGGAAATAATTAGTTGTCAATTTAGAAAAGTTTCCGTTTAAAGTTAATGTTATTGACATATCTTTAATTGAAATTTTATTAAATTTTATCAATTGATTTTTTATTAAAGTCTAATTAATCAGTACTTTTTGTATCTTTTTGCTCAGATAGAAAGAAATAACCTTGAACTTGTACAAAATTATTAATGTAGGTTAGTTTTTTAATTAAGTCAGACTAATTATAAAGACAATTTTTTTTGTTTTTGTTTTATTCATGTTTTATTTACTGATACATATTTTTTTTGTTAACAATATGAAATAAAAATTCTAAACATAGATGACCGCAATTACATGATTAAAGTTAATTATATGAATTAAAGTTTTGATATTCAAAAAAAACTGGAAACTCTCAAAATATTGCACCATTTGCAGTTTCTTGTAATAAGCTACCCTATGTGTTCCATTTCTAATACAATTATCCAAACTTATTATACCAGTTTCATATTTCCGAGGTTTATGTGCCGGTAATTTATCTCTCATAAACACTCCGCGGAGATATTTTAAATATTTTCTTCCAAATTCATCTGTCTCATAATTGTTGAATGCTCTTTTGGGTAGCTCGTTTAATGGTTTTTTGGATTCAAAAACAGACCTAAAGCTTTTTAATGTGGTTTTAAATGTAATCGTTTTCCTCCTTTTAATGTTATTGTTTCCATCATTTTATTATGACGCTCACTCTCATGCAATTGTTGGATTTAGATAGTGGGATTAAAGGTAAAATCAAAACAGCGAGACAAAAAGTAAAACTCCTCCAATTTTTGGTACAGGGATTATCCGAGGGATATAAATTTTTTTTTCTGGCCCTTAGAAAACTTTCGTGCTGCATGTAAAACAATTTCTATAATATTTTTATCATTCATTGGTTTCTTTGTAGTTTTAATACCTAATTTAACTTCTTTTATGACATTTTTCAAATGTTTTTCTCTTTGAATTTTTTTTGTTTTCTTTTTTAAACCCATACCGAGTTTAACTTTAGCTTTCTTTGCGTTTGAAACTAGATATGAATTTAACCTTTCACCAAAACTTAGCTTTTAGCTCTAACTCTTTGCCAAGCGTTTTCTGCTAGTATATTGTCAGCTATATGACGCTGATTTTGATCAAAACTTTTGGAATATGCTATATCATGCTCTCAAGTTTCATTTAAACCATTAATCTCTTTATCACCACGAGCTAATCGCTTTGCTAATTTTGTTCCCGGTCCGCAATAATTATAGCCAGGAAAATGTGCTTCAAATGGTAATTTATTAATTAATAAATTAAAAACTCCGCTTCCTTTAATAGTTTTTCTAATACTGTTTAAATATTTATTATGAAGATAGGCTTAAATTTCAAAACATATATATTTACTCGAAATCATTACATCAATCTAAATATGAATATTTAAAAAAATTAATAAAACCAATCAAAGGAATGGGATATAACGAATTTTCAAATAACGTTGATGTAATTGAACCTTAAGCCTCACAACCGAACTCAATATTTATTTTCGATGATGTAGCTTGCGATAAGCAAGATATCATACGAAACGATTTTTGCATAGGGCGACATCAAGAAGTAGATAGCTTTTATTTGTGTCAGTCTTATACAAGAATTACGAAGTTTTTAATATCGCTAGATAATGCCACCTTTTTGATTATATTCAAACAAGATGATTTATAATGATTTATAATATTGATTGATATAGAATGACCATGTAAATTCTGATATGTCTTATAATAATTTTAAAAAGTTGAGTGCATATTGTTGGAATGATAAATATGGTTTTCTATTAATTGATAAAGATAGCAATTTAAATAATGGTCGTTATAAAAAAAATGTTGATGCATTTGCTAAATTTTAGTTAATAAGAGATTGGTTAGCAGTTCGTTATAATATTGCAAACTTGTACCATTTCGGTTAACAGAAAAAAGATAAACACGCCAATTTGTTGTTAATTCAAGATAAATACAATAAAAAGGATAAATATAATATATATATTATATTTATCTTATAAATAAAAATATATCATTTTTTTTATTTTGTTTTTTTTTTGTCAATTTTGCTAAAAGTTTGTGAGTTGACCTAACCCAATTAAAATTTTTTAATAAATATTATCAAATTGTGAAATAAATTTAATTAATTAATTATACAATATGGAATTCAAATGCAGTGCTAAAATTTGTTTGATTAATGATGCAAAAACTGAAACTGTTTCCTATAGAGGTTTTTGTCATTTTAAATTTCATGGCGGTAGTATCAATGCTCCAGGAAATTGGTATAGTTCGTTTCTTGCCAAGCATTTTGTTTGCGAGAATTTTTTAGAGCAAAATAAAACATTGAACTGTTCTACAATAAAATTTTTGAGGCAATAGATGTTATGAAGCATGATCATCTGGGAACGGTAGCAAAATTAATTTAGAAATTTGGATGAAGTAAAAAATGTGACGAATAATTTGAATTACAGCTAGTGATATACCAATGAGTTTCAGAGACGTTGTTTTAGCAGATTTAGATATTGTTAAATCTAAATTAGAGTTATTTCAGGATAACTGCAAAATTAATAATTCCAATGAAGAACCTGTTAAAAGGGAGTCCTTATTTGAAGAATTAAGCATAGCAGATAGCTTGGACAATTCTGCTGTACTTAACAAAAATAAAGTCGCTGTTTCTGAGGTCATTGATGCTTCTTTGAATTCTGACGACATAATGGATGAAGCAACATGTGCAGTATATCAACCAAATTTAAGAATTTCAAATTTACACATTAATACTACAGAAAAGTTTTTAACTTTTATAAAAAAAAAATTAATTGTGATGACGTCTTTTTGTAAAAAGATTTACTCTACGTTGGTTAAAATTCAATCCAAAATATTTTAATTTTAAAATTAGTGTCCCACCATTTATAACTAAAGAAATCAAAAATTCTACCGTGTGGAAACCTGGTACGATAGTGGCAGATTTTAATGATTTTAGTAGGAAAACTGTAAGTAATAAAGCTAAAATAAATAATAACAAGTAAAAATAACTGTAAGTCGATGCAACCGACTTATTTATACCCTACACCAAAAAAATTCAAATTAAATTAAAAATCCATAAGTTATTTTAGTTAGGTATTTAATAAAAGCAAAAAAAAAAGAAATGCTTTTACAACCTTTGTACAAAATTTCAGATTTCTATCTTTATTAAATTCGAAAATATGATTGTTGGTCTTGGGAAGTGTGTGAAGGCACGCGGACCACTACCCCAATTCATCTCAAATTTTAGAGACATCAACAGGGTAGAACATTCTTATATCAAATTTCAAGTTTATATATTTATTAATTTCGAAGACATGCTTGTTTGGTCTTAGAAGTTGTGTGGCAGATACCCGAACAACCATTCTATTTCATCTTAAATTTTGGACAAATCAGGGATTCAGGAAACAACACTCTTGTATCAAATTTGAAGTTTCTATCTTTATTAATTTCGAAGATATGCTTGTTCGGTTTTGGGAGTTGTATAGGAAGTACCCGAACGACCACTCCAATTCATCTCAAATTTTAGGCAAATCAGGGATTTAGGAAACAGCACCCTCGTATCAAATTTGAAGTTCCTATTTTTATTAATTTAGAAGATATGCATGTTCGGTTTTGGGAGTTGTATGGGAGGTACCCGAACAGCTCCTCCAACTAATCTCAAATTTTGGACAAATCAGGGATGCAGGAAACAACACCCTAGTACCAATTTTGAAGTTTCTGTCTTTATTAATTTCGAAGATATACTTGTTCGGTTTTGGGAGTTGTATGGGAGGTATCCAAACGACCACTTCAATTCATCTCAAATTTTAGGCAAATCAGGGATTTAGGAAACAGTACCCTCGTATCAAATTTGAAGTTCCTATCTTTATTAATTTCGAAGATATGCATGTTCGGTTTTGGGAGTTGTATGGGAGGTACCCGAACAACCACACCAATTCATCTAAAATTTCGGGGATATCAGGGATTGAGAAAAACACTCCCTCGTACAAAATTTTAAGTTTCTATCTTTATTAATTTCGAAAATATGCGTATTAGGTTTTGGGAGTTGTATGGGAGATACTCGAACGCATGGTCCGATTTCGCCCATTTACAATCCCCGCCTTACCTTAGTCATTGTTAACCTACAGTATAAAATTCATCAAGTTAGCATCATTATTTTTTGAGTTATCGTGCGTACGGACGGACGGACGGACGGACATCGCCAAATCGACTCAGGCGGTGATCCTGATTCAGAATATATATACATGTCTATACCTAAATCGCTTCCTTTTGGTGGTTACAAATACCATACCAAAGTTAATATACCCTATACTTAATGTGTAGGGTATAAAAATAGTAAAAATAGAATTATAAATTTTGATAATAAGAATAAGAAAAATAAGAAAATTAATAAAATGAATAATAGTAGTATTAATAAAATTAATAATATTAACAATAAGAATGTAATTAAAAATAGTAAAATGAAGAAAAATAATAATAGTAGTAGTAAAAATATTAGTAAAAATAATAATATGAAATTTAATCAAAATAATAAAACAGATAATAATAAACATGTTAGCTTTAGTAAATCAATTAAAAAAACACAAACTAGTACCAAAACACACACATTATTAAATTCACATAATAGTAATACTGATTTAAATAGTTCAATTTAAATTTATCTAACGAGAATTTTACTTTCCGTACATCATCACTATACAAAAAGCATTCTTTACTACCTTCTTTTAATAACTCTAACTAATAAAAATAATAATAATTATACTTGCTTCACAACATCTATTGCCTCAAAAATTTTATTGTAGAACTGTTAAATGTTTTATTTTGCTCTAAAAAATTCTCGCAAACAAAATGCTTGGCAAGAAACGAACTATACCAATTGCTTGGAGCATTGATACAACCGCCATGAAATTTAAAATGACAAAAACCTTTACAGGAAACTGTTTCAGTTTTTGCATCATTAATCGAACAAATTTTAGCACTGCATTTGAATTCCATATTGTATAATTAATTAATTAAATTTATTTCACAATTTCATAATATATCCTTTTTATTGTATTTATCTTGAATTAACAACAAATTGGCGTGTTCATCTTTTTTCTGTTAACTGAAATGGTACAAGTTTGAAATATTATAACGAACTGCTAACCAATCTCTTATTAACTAAAATTTAGCAAATGCATCCACATTTTTTTTATAACGACCATTATTTAAATTGCTATCTTTATCAATTAATAGAAAACCATATTTATCATTCCAACAATATGCACTCAACTTTTTAAAATTATTATAAGACATATCAGAATTTACATGGTCATTATATATCAATCAATATTATAAATCATTATAAATCATCTTGTTTGAATATAATCAAAAAGGTGGCATTATCTAGCGATATTAAAAACTTCGGAATTCTTGTGTAAGACTGACACAAATAAAAGCTATCTACTTCTTGATAAATATTGAGTTCGGTTGTGAGGCTTAAGGTTCAATTACATCAACGTTATTTGAAAATTCGTTATATCCCATTCCTTTGATTGATGTTATTAATGTTTTTAAATATTCACATTTAGGTTGATGTAATGATTTCGAGTAAATATATATGTTTTGAAATTTAAGCCTATCTTCATAATAAATATTTAAACAGTATTAGAAAAACTATTAAAGGAAGCGGAGTTTTTAATTTATTAATTAATAAATTACCATTTGAAGCACATTTTCCTGGCTGTAATTATTGCGGACCGGGAACAAAATTAGCAAAACGATTAGCTCGTGGTGATAAAGAGATTAATGGTTTAAATGAAGCTTGACGAGAGCATGATATAGCATATTCCAAAAGTTGTGATCAAAATCAGCGTCATATAGCTGACAATATACTAGCAGAAAACGCTTGGCAAAGAGTTAGAGCTAAAAGCTAAGTTTTGGTGAAAGGTTAAATTCATATCTAGTTTCAAACGCAAAGAAAGCTAAAGTTAAACTCGGTATGGGTTTAAAAAAGAAAACAAAAAAAATTCAAAGAGAAAAACATTTGAAAAATGTCATAAAAGAAGTTAAATTAGCTATTAAAACTACAAAGAAACCAATGAATGATAAAAATACTATAGAAATTGCTTTACATGCAGCTTGAAAGTTTTCTAAGGGCCAGAAAAAAAAATTTATATCCCTCGAATAATCCCTGTACCAAAAATTGGAGGAGTTTTACCTTTAATCTCACTATTTTGATTTTACCTTTAATCCCACTATCTAAATCCAACAATTGCATGAGAGTGAGCGTCATAATAAAATGATGGAAACAATAACATTAAAAGGAGGAAAACGATTACATTTAAAACCACTTTAAAAAGCTTTAGGTCTGTTTTTGAATCCAAAAAACCACTAAACTAACTAGAATCTACCCAAAAGAGCACTCAACAATTATGAGACAGATGAATTTGGAAGAAAATATTTAAAATATCTCCGCGGAGTGTTTATGAGAGATAAATTACCGGCACATAAACCTCGGAAATATGAAACTGGTATAATAAGTTTGGATAATTGTATTAGAAATGGAACACATAGGGTAGCTTATTACAAGAAACTGCAAATGGTGCAATATTTTGACAGTTTTCAGTTTTTTTTGATTATCAAAACTTTAATTCATATAATTAACATTAATCATATAATTGCGGTCATCTATGTTTAGAATTTTTATTTCATATTGTTAACAAAAAAAATATGTATCAGTAAATAAAACATGAATAAACCAAAAACAAAAAAAATTGTCTTTATAATTAGTCTGACTTAATTAAAAAACTAACCTACATTAATTATTTTGTACAAGTTCAAGGTTATTTCTTTCTATCTGAGCAAAAAGATACAAAAAGTACTGATTAATTAGACTTTAATAAAAAATCAATTGATTTTTTTGTAGATACGTGGTGAAACATATTTAATAACGTTTATATAACGTTAAATATTTAATAAATTTTTTTAATTTTTTTAATTTTTTTTATATTTTTTTATATATAATTAAAACACCTGTTTTCGTTTCACAAATTTATTATTGTTTTAATTTTTTCTTAGAATCTTCCTTTTTAAAGGCATCATCAAGACCAGATTGAAATTGAATTAGAATTTACCTATTCCAAAAGAAATTTAAAGAAAAATTGAATTGAATTGTAACATATTATATATATGCATATACATATTTTTATTGTGATGATTACAGGGCTAAAAATTCTTTCACTCTTATAGTAAAACTATTTCTATACACTTCCATTAAGCGCAAGAAAATTTATATTCTCATACAGCCTTTTTTGCGAGGTTACAACTCTTGAAGAATTGTGTTCTTAAAAGGATTCCTTTATGAGAATTAAACTTTAATAACTACTTGTAATAAAATGTTGTTAGAGTTCAAGTATAAAAATAAGATCTGAAAATAGAAGTCAACAAAACAAAATAGAAGTAAATATTGAAAGATGTCCTAACTAAGATAGTTTCAGGTATATAAATCAAAAAAAAAAATAGGTCTTCGAATAATTGAAGTATATTTGTTAGCATGATTATCTTAATAAACCGGATGATGATAGCGTTTATGATAAGGATGATAAAAATCAGCTGATCGACAGTGAACTTTAGAACTGATTAAATTACGTTTAACATAAGACAGCTAACACAAAAGTAAACGAAATATTTAATAAACAAAAAATTAGATTGTCCGGCGCATTGGAAATCTTTGGAATACCGTACATTTCTATATTATATAGCAATTGTATTATTGAAAGGTCGTTTACCTCAGGAGATGTACAAGCATTTTTATTCCATTAGTTTATACTATTAAGTAAATAATCATATTTAAAATTATGGCAAAAGATAAACTTTATTTTTTGAAAACATTTATTAAAAATAAAACAAAAAAAATAACAAAAATTCATTCAAAAAAATGAACAGTCTTTTTTTCGACTAATATAATTAGATGTTTCAAATCTAAAAAAAGTTAGCAGCCTTTTTTTCAACTAAAACAATTTGACGTTCAAAATCTAAAACACTTGGAAAAAGAATTTAAATCTTATTATAAGAGTTATTATAAGAGTTATATAATAAAACTAGCATCATAATGAAATTAATCTCACAAGAAGATACTCTATAATAAGATAAGATTCCAATACTCTTGTAATAAGATAATATTCAATATTCTGATATCAAGAGTAAAAAGACTTAATTTAGTTCATCAAACCTAATTGTTTTTAAAAAACATGTAAAACTAAAAAGAAGCAGTTGCCCTTGTCAACACTAAATATTAAAACAATTCATACTATAACTTTGCATAAGTGAGGAAGTGATTGAGGGTGTCGGAACAAGCAAAAAATTGAGATATAGGTTTTAAAGACATTTGTTTCTTCTACCCAATATGACCACAATATACATTATTATACATGGGTTGAAATTTTTTTATTTCAATTTTTTGTATTATTCATAATATTATGTAGGTAATTTATATATGTAGGTATATTTATATGTATAGCACATGTACTCTGATTTTTATATCAAATATTTTTATAATTCAGAGTTTATATTCGAGAGTTATCAATATTAATATAATAAGTTCTATTTGTTACAAACGGAGGATACATTTTTATATACCTGTGACTATTGTTCGTACAGGTATTAAGAATACAATAATAATTTTCTGATAAAAAGAAATATGTTGTACACTGAAAAAACTTTTTTCTACAATACATTATATCGAAAAATTTAAAAATTAGTAAAAATAAAAATTTAGCAATATTAGTGTTTTTTTTGTACCTGACATTTGCATTAATCCAAACATCAGTTAAATTGTTTACTGAACTATTACAAACAATTATTAATTATTATTATTAGCAATGTGAATAATAATATTCTAACTAATCTGAAGTAATATAAAAATCTTAAAAGCATCAAAATGAATCTAGCATTGATTTAGGTAAAATTAAAATTAAATAAAATTTAGGTAAAATTGTAATGAGAAATTAATCATGCAGACTACGAGAATTTGTCTTTGCTTTCTTTGCTGTCGTAAGAATTTATACAAAAATTAAATTTTAATATAATGCAAATAAATAGTTAATAGTAACTTTATTGTGTCAATTTTTACTTTTACAATATTTTACAATATTTCATTTCTTAAAAACTAATTACAATTAAATTTACTAAGCTATGTATTGTGTAATGTATATAGTTTGGCTTAGTGGTTCTTTTGAATTTTTTTTTTCTTCATTTCGTTCTTACGATACAATTGTTAAACTTTGACTTGTAATTTTAATAGTATTACAATTTTGTTATTTTTGCTTTAAAGAATTACTTGCACCCGGTATTTCTAATATATAATTATGCTTTAAGCTGACTAGATTATAAATAAAACAAAAAAAAAAAAAATAAAATAAAATAAAAAATACATATATATCCAATTTGAACATTGATCTAAAGTAAATTCTTTCTTTAAATTTACCAATTTCCTTTGTTTTCTATATAATTAAAATTCTTTTTTTCTCTTTTTATTTATTTATCTCTTTTTTTTCAATTAACTTCTACGATTAAGTTTAGTATTCATATCATAACAATAAAATTCTGATAAATGTTTAATATTTATTGGTTCAAAAAATTTTTGTTGGTTTTGAACATTTAATATAACAAATGGTGATAAATAATAATGCTGATTAATAGTATCACTAATGTGATCTTCATGTATATTTCTGATTAAAACATTAATATGATTTTCTGTTTTAGCAAGATATTTTTTAGTTAACAATGTCGCATAATATATTATAGGCTTAATGTTGGCTGCCTCATATATGAATCTGTTAGAATATCTTTTATTTACATTTTCAAAATATTTATTTGTACAATTTCGTAGTATTTTTCTTTCAAAAATTTGTATTTTTTGCGCTAAGCTAGGTGATAATATAAACCAAATTGGAAACCCATAACATAACACAGACCTTATAATTTGTTTATAAATTAAAAGTTTAGTTTTTGTTGATAAATCCCTATGTCTTAAAAGTGGTTTCAATTTGGATGTTGTATTAACAGCTTTTGTAAGAATTTTTTTAGCATGTTCATTAAATTTGAATAAATTATTAAAATTAATACCTAAATACTTTATTCTATTTTTTGGGGAAACTAAATGTGAATTTAATTCAAGTTTTATTCTTTTACTTTTAGCTACTACTTTTTAGGGGCTTTACCGCTAGCGTTTCTAAAGCATATTAAAACTGATTTTTTTGAATTAATTCCAATTTTCCATTTATCATAGTATTTAACAATCTTTTCACTATGACTTTCCACATACTTTAGAGCTAGATCTGGATTTTTGGAGTGAACATAGATATTTGTATCATCAGCAAATAAGTTCGTATCATCAGCAAATCTATTTCTTCTGTCATATATTTCATGAGGAAAATCATGTAAGTATAAATTAAATAATTTCGCACCCAATACAGAGCCCTGTGGAACACCTGCCGATACAGATATTTTTTCTGACTCTTGACCATCAAAACAAACATATAATGTACGATCTGTCATGAAACTTAAAAGTAGCCTTATTACTGTTGCTGGAAAACCCAAATTAATCAATTTGTAAATTAATCCATTCTTCCATACAGAATCAAAGGCCTTTTCAATATCAATAGACAACATTACTGTAGAAAACTTTTTATTTAAATTTAAGGCTATATCATTATGTAACTTTAGTAACGCATCTAAAGTCGAGTGTCCTGGTTTAAACCCAAATTGATAATCCGGAATAATATTATTATCATCACAAAATTGGTCTACCTGATTACCTATAAATCTTTCAAATATTTTCCCCACATTTGAAAGCAATGAGATTGGTCTAAAATTAGTTGGTTCGTGTGATTTCTGATTTTTTAATATAGGAATTAGTTTCGCTATTTTAAAATGTTTTGGAAAGTATCCGTTGTTTATACAATTATTTAAAATAATCTGTAAAAAGGATAACGCTTTGTTTGGAAGTTTTTTTAGTATATAATTTGAAATTCCATCTGGACCATGTGATTTTTTTAAGTTAATTTTTGAAATTATAAAATTAATATCTTCCAGTTTTAAAAACCTGGAAGATCCCGGGTTATCTGATGGAATTAGATTTGAAAATTGTACCAAAGGTTGTAATCTATTTGTCTGTTCCATTGTCTGTTCTTTAATAAAATCATTAGTAACTTGCCTAACCGATTAATTAATTTCTGTAATGTTACTGATGCCTTTATCCCTATAAAGCTCTTCATAAAAAATTTTAAAAACAGTAATCTTCTCTTGTTTTTCTATTATTTCTATTCCTTTGAATGATAGCTTTTTGTCCTCATCAGTATTTTTACCTATTATTCTATTTATTTCTTTAAATGCCTTAGGGCCAGGTTTTATGTCACGAAGCTCTTTTTGAAATTGCTTATCAAAATGTTCCTTTAATTTTTCATCCAGAATTTTTCGAAGGCATTGGATTTTTGAATTTAGAGATTTATATTCACTAGATATTCTATTTAAATATCTATGATATAAATTTTTTTTTCTTTTCACTTTTATCATATTTAATATATTTTGAGGAAGATTGTTGTATCTTCTAATATTTGGGCAATATAAATGCGAATGATTTTCTACTCCATTATTTATTACATCTACGAACTTTTTTATGTAATTATCAATTTCTTCATTCGAAAGGTTTTTTGTTTTTGAAATGTTTAAATTAGGCATGTAAAAAGCTTGCTCAATTTCACTCTTAAATTTAACCCAGTCCGTGTTTTTAAAGGATTTAATTTTTTGAGGCTCATTTAATTTAAGTTTGTAATTTCTAATATCAATATCAAGCTTAACAACGAAATGGTCAGAAAATGAGGAAAATGTTTGACATTGATAATTTTTATTTATCTGATTTATTAGATTATCAGACACTAAAAACAAATCTAATATTGAACCACTTCCAGGAAAAGTTGTTTGAAATGGTGAAACTATAATAAAAGAGTACTGGGTAGAATGATCTATCAACCATTTTTCTAGTAACCCACCATTCCTATTTGTTAGTGTATCACCATATTTTATCATTCTTGCATTAAAATCTCCCCCAATTACAATAAATTCAAAATTTTTTGCCAAATCATTAATCTTATTCATTGTATCATTCATAGTAATACAATCTGTTTGGGGTTTTATATATATTGAACCCACTAAAAATGATTTTTGTATATTATCATGTCCTAATACCTTTCCTTGTGCTAAAGTGATTGGAGTACGAAATTCTTTTGTGTCAATTTGTGTCAAATCTATGTTATTTTTGAACAGTATAGCTGTTCCCTGATCGAAGTCATTTCTAATAATTTTATAATCATCAAAACAACACCTATTTCTTCCATTTAACCTAGTTTCAGTAACAAACGCAAAATGTGGTTTTTTATCTTTAAGTACGTCCAAAAGGAATGTTCTTCTACTAATGCTTTTTATTAAGCGTACATTAACTGTAATTGCAGAAAAAACTTTATTTAAGTTCATTATTTGTTATTTTTATTAAAAATTGTATATAAGCTCCCTGTTGCTCTTCTTTTGATTTTAAGTTTTTTATATATGACATAAACACATTTATCTCCTTAACTAAATTAGTAAGGCTCATACCAAATAAGTTATTTGACATTTCGAAGACTTCATTTAAGGGATTTGGACTATCAACCCAATTACCCTTTGTTATTAAGTTTTGATTTGATTTCGGAAGTCTAGGAAAAGAATTACCGTCCATTTTATTAATTGAACTATAATTTGCTTCTTTTCGCTCTTTTACTTTTTTCCCATTATTTTTATGTCTTTGAAGATATTCTTTGTAATAGGGACATCTCCTATAATTCGCAGGGTGCTCCCCACCACAATTTGTACATTTAGGTACGTCCTTTCCCTTTGTCATTGGGCATTTGTATGGTAAATGTTTTAATAAACACTTTACGCATCTGTATTCTCTACTACAATTATTTCCCACATGGCCAAACTGTTGGCAACGCATACATTGAATTGGACTGAATGACATCAATCTCTCCCAATGTATTCTTTGGTATAATAGTACCTTAGTGTTTAGCAATTGCTCTATGTTTTGATTAGGTTCCATTTGCATTATAAACATTCCTAAATCTTTGTTATTTTTTTAGAGTTAGTGTTGAAAATTTATTAATTTTTAAAAATTTTATATCCGGAAATACTGACACTAATTCATTTTTGACGTCATTTTCGTCAAATGCTTTATTTAAACCTTTTAATAAGAGGTTAATATTTTTAATTTTTTTTGGTGTAAAAGAATGTGCTTCAATTTTTATTTTTCTTAAGTATTCTAACAGTTCTGTATGAAGGCCTATATTAGCTACAAAAATTTTAGTTTTGTTTTTGTTTGGAGAATTTATTATTTTAACATTTTTTTCATTTATTGTAATTTTTGATTTAACAAATTCTAAAATTAATTTTAAATTTGCTTCATTAATTATTATGGGAGGGCAAAAAGTTTTTTTTTCTACATTAATGTTCTTTTCTGTTGGTTTTTTAGAATTACCAACATTTTGTAAGTGGCTATTAGTATCAAAATTATCATTCTTATTTTGTAGTAATTGGAACTGATTTTGCGAAATCTCCAGTTGATTTTTTTTTAATTTTGTTTCTGGTACATTTTCCAACTTACTAATATCGTTATGATACCTTTTTCTAGGCTGGATATACGTCCATTCCTGTTCATTTTCTTTTTGATTGATGTCCATATTTGGTATTGAATTATTCTTATCATTAATATTTACACTACCATTTTTCAAACTTAAAGTTTCTTTAAGCATTAATCTTTTCTTAAACTTAATACCACTCCTTCGTCCATTAAGAGACTAAGAGGATACAATGATTAAAAAAAAAAAAAAAATAATATTTTGAATTGCTTTTTTTTTTGATGACTTTATTTTTGATTTGATATTAACAATAATAAATAACAATTTGTTATCTTAATTTTGTTTTTGTTTTTATTTGTAACATTTTTTCTCTTTTTTTTTTATTTTGAACTTAAAACCGGTTTATTTTTGTTTACTTAAAATATAAATATGTATTTTTTTTTTTTCTTTTTGTTTTTTATTTTCTGTACTATTATATGAAGGCATAACAATCGTATTTTTTTTTTTTTTTTTTTTTTTTAATTTATTACAATTAAAATTTGTAAGAGCACTTAAATTTGCTTCTTCTCTCCGTAAAGGTTCTAAATGAACTCTAATGCAAATAAACTAACAATTATATTTGTTTTTTATTATAAAGAAATTTAATAATTAATAACATGAAAAATGTACATCGAAGTATTTACAAATTTTGTTCTTTAATTTCGTTTAATAAATAATACTTTTTATAGCATTGCACGAGTTTAAAATAAATTCATGATTTTTTTAATTTTAACTAGTTCTTGCTTTTTATGAACAAAATCATAATAATATTATTTATAAGAAAATAATAAATTTTGTGAACCTCGTTTTATATTAAACTTATTTATAATTTTATTCAATTATGTCATTTTTATGAACAGGACGGCAGTCAAAAATGGGAAAAATTTCATAAATTATTTCATATTGTGTACCTACATTTTTTTCAGTATATTTATTGTCATATGAAGAGTTTTGTTCTTATAAGAAAGCTTATCAATCAGCGGCCATATTATTGAGATCTTCTTTATTTTTCTCAATCTTAACCCTTATGTTATTAAGTAATTTTATTAAATAAAAAAATATGAAAAAGTATTTATTGTAAAAATTATTAAATTAAAATTATTAAAACGCAAAATTATAGCTTAAGTTCAATATAACTTAGCTTTAATTGAAATTTATTTGTACTATTACATTTGGTTTTACTCAAATTATCAGATATATGGTTAAAAGTAGAATAATAAGACTCTAAAGGGTTAAAAAATAATTATTTAAATTTAGATTATTTTTAGTGCGCGTTACTTTTTTTCGACCTAAAATGCTTACTTTTATTAATAAAATTTCAATGGCAGTATAATTTTGGCTTATATTCTTGACGAAAAAGTTATTTTAGTTTCCTATAACTTTATGTTCATATTAAATTCTTACATATGTACTTATTTATGATATTAAACACACACATATAATTAATCATACATATTATACTTTGCTTAATCGCCACAATAATTCTAAAAAATAAAACGGATACATTTATATTATAATATG